>JAWPHD010008779.1:0-111166 GCA_037043455.1 Cyrtodaria siliqua
TTATGTTGTGTTGAATTTGGAAATATATATTGAACTGCTTAATTTCTTGCCAATGAATGTATATAGTGGCATTTCATTGATCAGGAACAAGGAGGTAGATGATGTTTTGTTGCCTGGTAATTTGTATTTCTATTAGCCTTGTTTGTGAATGGTTTACAACAAGAAATTCAATGTTTTATAAGTTAAATTGAAGAAATTATACATTCAACCTTTAAGCTTGGCTGTGGCTTTGCAATCGTATAGATAATTTTATATTTACCCTATTTGGGTTATATTAGCTGTCCGTAGCTATTTTATCGCAACAAGCTGTTGTTCAGCCTTTTTGTAACTTTTATAAATTATTTATAAATTATGTCATGACACACTCGCTTTATTGGTTGAAGTATGTCTGTTACACCTTTTTGGAGGTTTTTGTTTGTGCTGTTTGTAGGTTTTTGTATATGACATGACGCAATCGCTTCATTGGTTGAAGTATGTCTGTTATACCTCTTTGGAGGTTTTTTGGTTGATTTTTTTTATAGTTTTTTGAGATTGTTTATGTATATGACATAACACAATTGCTTCATTTGTTGAAGTATGTCTGTCATACCTCTTTGGAGATTTTTATTATCTAAGCTGTGTTCAGCTTCCCCCATGTTTGGCGGTGCCACGCGGCGTGTGGCATGACACAATCGCTTCATTGGTTGAAGTATGTCTGTTATACCTCTTTGGAGGTTTTTTGGTTGATTTTGTTTAGTTTTTTGATTTTGTTTATGTACATGACATGACATAATCGCTTCATTGGTTGAAGTACGTCTGTCATACCTCTTTGGAGGTTTTTTATTATCTAAGCTGTGTTCCGCTCCCCCATGTTTGGCGGTTCCACGCGGCATGTGGCATACACATGCCGAGTGGCATGTGGCGGTATTTCGTGGACACAGCATAGTGTAGTTAAAATATTCTAAGAACTTTGTTATTTTCTATGCAAGAAGATTTTAATTTTAAGACTTGTCTTTGTGAACATCTGTTCCCAGGGTTTACACTGTACAGTGGTCAGTTACAATTTAAACTTAGTTTGGACTATGAACATTGGATTTACCTGAAATGTTCCAATTTGATTAACTACACATTTTATTTTACACTATATATTATTGAAACTATGGCCAGCTTATTCCAATAAATATAAACTAGTAACATTTTGTTTTATTTGTAACACATCTTAAATAATGGGATTTGTTCTACCAGGGAACAAATACTTATTATTTCAGGGGGTGGAAATCAGAGTTATTATGAGCGTATAATTCTGACGCATACACCTCTTTGCAGTGACCGCCATTGGTCAGTTTCGATCTGTTTTTGTGATCTAAAAATCGGTATTTAATTGTTATCTCCAAGCTAACCCACCCACCCTCCCCGGTGTTTGTTGTTTATATTGTATTTGGTACCGGTGTCTTTGGGTTGTCGTGTATATATTTCAGTGAAAAATATGTGGAGATGAGATGCCTAGTGGTCTGTCATCGTCGTCATGGCTCCATCCGAATCTCGTTTGCTGTGGTTTACATTGGTGCAATCTTTGGGGATACAGCTACAACAAGTTTTCAAATGCTACTATTGACGGTGCAAGACGTTGTGGTATCGATGCATGAGGAGATGAAATGCCTAGTGGTCTGTCGTCTTCGTCATGGCTTCATCAGGATCTCGTTTGCGGTGGTCCACATTGGTGCAATCTTTTCAGATTGCAATTTTCAAATACTACTATTGACGGTGCAAGACGTTGTGGTATCGGAACGCGAAAAACTTTAACATCTTCTATGAACTTTGTGTCGCGGTATTTCGCGGACACAGCATAGTGTAGTTAAAATATTCTAAGTTTCTATGCAAGAAGTTTTTAATTTTAAGACTTGTCTTTGTGAACATCTGTTCCAATTTGATTAACTACACATTTTATTTTACACTATATATTGTTGAAGCCATGGCCAGCTTATTCCAATAAATATAAACAAGTAACATTTTGTTTTATTTGTAATCCATCTTAAATAATTGAATATGTTCCCTTTAACATGTATAATAATGTATACCTAAGACCAAATAAAAACTTATCTGTATTCATTAAACAGCCTGTGGCAACTATACAGTGTCGTACGTATGTAAGCTAAAAGGAACGTTTGAATATATTCAAACAAGCTTCATTATTGATTACCATATACGGAATATTTATAAATATGATAATGTACGGACTTATATTACCATACACGGAATATTTATCAATATGATTCTTCGAAGGGGGGCATAATTATCATATATTGCTTTGTCATATTGCTTTGCAAATGTCGGTCTGTCGGTCGGTCGGTCGGTCTGTCTGTCGGTCCGTCCGTGCGTCCGATTTTTATTTCTAAATTCTTCTTCGTTACCTGCAGGATTTTCACCAAACTCCACCAGAATGTTCCTTATATGCATCTAACATCATGCGCAACATTTCGCTGTGACCTACTTTCAACAAAATATAGATAACGTTCGGTCTCCGCTACAACATGCGTCATACTGACGTCATTTCGAATTTTTCAAATTCATCACTAATATTCGGCAGGTGCCCTCCTGATTTTTCAGGACTTCATCCGCGGTGCGGTAATTCGGTGTGTATAATCATAATACATTTAGGGATTCACCAACCTTTGGGATCCTTTTAAAAATACATAAATATATAAAACACACATTTGAGGAAAGTTTGGTGCTTTTGTCCGGCGTGTCTAGATTGGGTCCTAAAACCTGGGTTTTTGTCGCTAGCTATATGTATGCAAGTCACCTGACCGGACTGCTTCCCCCCCCCCCCCCCCACCCATAATTCCAAGTGCCAAACACGAGAGACGGTATCGATCGAGGGCGAGAATGCAACATGCGTATCTTGCTTCTTTCTCAGAGGATTTTACCAAACCTCATTAGATGTTCCTTATATTTATCTAACATTATACGTAACATTTCAAGTTGCTGTGACCTACTTTCGACGAATTATATGTCACATCCGGTCACTGCTATGACATGCATCTACCACTGTTAATGGCATTAATAGAATATCTCTTGGGGCTGACATTGGTGTTAGTCAATTAAAACATATGAACGTTTACAATAGGGCTCGACATGTAGGTCGCAGCCTACTTGTTAAAAATAGTGAGTACGTATTGAGTACGTACAGCATGCTTACAACAGTAATGTTTGCAAATTAGTTTAAAAAGTATTGAGTACGTTGTACATGGCTTACCTTACTTTGGAAGACCAACTATAAGATGCCGTGGGTTATCATTTTATAAACTGATATCTTTTATCACCATCAGGTGCCGAACTACAATCTGAGTGATATGAAGAAATGATATGTCGACGGTGGTAATACTTCAATTTTATTTTGTAGAGTATATTTATACGGACGTATATTGATAAGAAATACTGTTGGGGACTTCGCAGGTCACAGTCAGCATCACTTCACGTTGAACACATCATAGTTTATAATTCGCACTGCACGTCATAGAATATGTTATACCTGCTTACTGTGAAGTATGAAATGTATAGTGTGGAGGGTAACGTCAGTCTACTAACGTACTAACCAGTTTCTTACATAATTAAACTGTGCCAGTTACGATGTTTTTCTATTGTTGTGTGTAAGAGTTAATTTTGTTATCGTTTAAATACAACACGTTATAGTTTATTTATAAGAAGATGGATGCTCCCCAAATTGGGTGCTTTTGTATTACAATGGGCAATATAATTTAAATGAAGCTAGAGCAATGGTTCTTATGCTCTACACACCCTCACATTGCCCTTTATCATTGAGTCCCGTTAGTAGTTTTCAAGTCATACTCTGGACAATAATTGTAAGTATAAAATTACAAAGGGCAATGACTCTAATTTAAATTAAGATAGAGTTATGGTTCTTACGTTCTACAGTTACTCTCATTGCTCTACATCATAGTTTAGTGTGACGTTCCATTGCAGTCTCATTCATAGTTTTAAAGTTATGCTACAGACAAGAATTATGAGTATAAAACTACAAAGGGCAATAACCCTAATTTAATTGAAGACAGAGTTAATGTTCATACACTTCGCACATGATATCATTACCCTCTATCATTTATGTGAAATTTCATTGCAGTACCCAAGTAATTTTGAAGTTATTTTCCGGACAAGAATTCTAAGCATAAAATTTCAAAGGGCAATAACTAATCTTCAGACAGAGTTACGGGTTGTACATTCGTCGCTTCCATTCATTAACCTCTATAACTGTTTGAAGTTTCAGTGCAGTTCCATAATCAGTTAGGAAGTAATGCTCCGGACAAGAATTATGAATATACAATTACAAAGGGCAATAACTCTTATTTGAACGAGGACAGAGTTACGCTTCTTGCACTTTTCACTTTCTATTATTGCCCTCTATCTTTGTGTGAAGTTTCAATGCAGTCCCTTAAGACGTTATAAAGTAACGCTTCGGACAAGAATTATAAGTATAAAATAACAAAGGGCAATAACATTTAGTTTGAATAAAACTTCTTATTGCCCTCTATCATTGAATGAAGTTCAATACAGTCTCATAAGTACTTTCGAAAGTATGCTCCGGACAAGAATTAGAAATATAAACATAAAAAAGGGCAATAACTCTAGTTTGAACTCTAGCTTTGCGCTCTGCACTTCCTCTCATTGCCCTTTATCATTGTGTGAAGTTTCAATACAGTCCCATAAGTAGTTTCGAAGTTATGCTCCGGACAAAAAAGTGTGACGGTCGGACGGACGGAAGGACAAAACGACGACTATATGCCTCCGATTTTTTTAGGGGAGCATAATTTGAACATTGTAAAAGATTTATAATTATAATACTCCTTGTTATAGTTGCCGATGTCTTCCTAAAGAAATGTGCGCCTTATCATTATCCTGCCTTGTAAAGACGATAGGTCCCTGCCTTCATCTGTCATCGGAATTTTCCCGAATCTGTCCTGATCGTTCATTTCACTGAAAGCTGAGACAAGTTTGAATACCAGTCATACCTGACTCACATCCATAACTATCTCCGCCCGCCCCACCACACCCCCGCTTGGAATATAGGAATCATGCTGTCCGTAACGTCACGTCGAGTCCCGTCTTGGAAGGTATCACACCTCAGTTAATTTTCCCATAGGGTTACTGTACAGCCTTTTCCAACATCTGAGCTTCAAAGCAGGCCAGCAGATATTGTTGTTGGTTTGATATCGTCAGTATAGCCAAGACCAGTTATTTAAAACAATAAAATACATAAGTTAGCCAGATTGTTTTTTTTCTCCCTCATGTTTATGTGACCTCTATGGAATACACTAGCCAGCTGAATATGTGGTGAATAGGTCAAACACTTCTGAAATTTGAAAGAAACCTCATATCAACATGGGATTTTCTGTATCATCTGTCTTTCACACTGCAGATGTATGCTAAAGCAAAGAAAAACCTATTTTTCAAAATAAAAATTACCTAAAATTGAGAAAAAAATAGAATTATTTTCTGTTTTCCTTTTGTCTCTAGGTCCGTGAGCTTTCAGGGGAGATAATAGAGGTGTGAGGCCTGAATATAGGAATCATTCTGTCCGTAACTTCACGTCGAGTCCCGTCACGTCGCATCCCGTAAACATCCCGTAAACAAACATGTAACACGTTTACTGATCTCGTATGTTTACGTGATCACAATGTCTTTCCGATGTATGTTTTTCAGTCCATTAGTGAATCCTTCCGTAGTCCGTCCGTGCGTCTGACCTGTAGTTATTTATATCTTCTTTATTACTTGCAGAATTTTCACCACACCAAACTCCATCAAAATGTTCATTATACGCATCTAACACCATGCACACAACTTCGATTCGCTGTGACCTTCTTTGGACGAAATTAGACGACTTTCACTTCAAAGGTTTCATGAATGGATTGTTTCCAAACTTCATACGAGTACACATAACAACAGACGACCTTATCTCTATATCACACATTCTTGATCGCCTAATTTATTACAAAAGCATGGCCCTTTGTTGACTTCGAGCATGGAATTTCTTTTCACTGGATTTCCACAAATGTGCGCAGTCAGAAAACTGATATAGGCCCTCTTGGGTCTCTTGTTTAAGAACATTTCGTTCAGTTGTTTTCCTTTGAAGGATTATGATTTAAAATTTGGTCATATGTAGAACTACCCTTCATACAAGGTAGATATAAAATCAGATAGGAAAAGTAGCATTCAAGGACGACAGTCAACCACAAACATACATGGAAACAAAGAACAACTTTTAAAGATGAATAAAAGGCAAAATAAGACACAAACACAAAAGGGTTGACATTAGGGCTACCGCCATGGAACGGTCAGTGGCAAACAAAAACGCCGT
Organism: Cyrtodaria siliqua; assembly: GCA_037043455.1. Taxonomy (NCBI): domain Eukaryota; kingdom Metazoa; phylum Mollusca; class Bivalvia; order Adapedonta; family Hiatellidae; genus Cyrtodaria; species Cyrtodaria siliqua. The sequence continues at coordinate 6,353 of JAWPHD010008779.1, forward strand.
TGGGGTTTAAACCAGTTCTAGGATGAATCAAACCTCACACTTACCCTATTGTTATCCCAATAAACGGGACAGTATAAATAAAGATATCCCCGCCAGGTTATAATCTCTAACAAATAAGGCAGCATTATTAGGCAATATAGGTAAAATTCTTAAATGATCATGTTTATATAATATAAAAACAAAAGCCTAGAAGGCCATAAAGTAAGTACTCAGTGACTTGACAGAATCCAGATCAACAATAGAACAAACCGTTAAGGGTACAAGACAATATTAAAGACAAACATCAAACGCTACCGTCCTATAAGGATTTAGGTAGACGTCATCAAAGGGGCCACAATCTGTCCGACCATCGCACAACCAAGGAGGAAAGTATAGAGGCGAACTGTAAATGGGTCAACCACTAAAAATGCAGTACGTTACAAAATGATAGGGCCATAACCTCTTTTGATAAACTTCTTAGCAAGTTTAATAAAGATTGTATGAAAGTGATTATGACCAAGGATCTTACGAAGTTTGTAAATCACATCTCCATAAAAATCAGGTTATGACAGTCCTTGTCGCAGAATAGTTCTTAAAATAGTTTTATATTGTAAAAGTCTATCAGGTTAACGATAATAAAATTGTGCAAAGGTTTTTCGAAGTTTATGGTAACGGTAGTTCTGCTGGAGGAGATTTGTAGTTCTACAAATATTACGAATATTGAAATCCTCAATACGACTACAAGCTCTAGAGAAATGAATAAGTTGAGAAACAAAGATCCCATAAGAAGTAGTTCAGAGAGCATCCCCATCTAAATGGGTATAATTAACAATATCGAAATTAAAATCATCTCTCTCGTCATAGATTTTACTAATTATTCCGCCATTTTCAAATAAAGATATCGACAATACCAGAAATGTTAGCTTTGTTGAGTTGAAGTTCCTTAGGATATATATTATTAACCAGAGTAGAAAAGAAAGAAATGATTGTCAATGTTCAATATGTCATCCAAAACCGAAGGTGTCATTAAAGGCGTCAATTACATCTGCCTGAGTATCGGATAAAAGACTCAACATGAAATCTCTTTCAAAGCAATACAAGAACAAATCTGAGATTAGAGGTGCACAGTTCGTACCCATAGGGATATCAAATTTATTTGTCTATAAACGGTAGTTCCATACCTCACGAAAATATTATCTAATAGGAAAAAGAACTTTTGGCAAGTCCACATTTGTTTTAATGTTAGTAAAAAACGCTTTGATATCATTACAGACCAAAAATGTAGTTATTTCTCTAGCGAAAGTTTTTGTAATAAGAGCAATAAGCTTGTCTTTGATAAGGTGATGTGGTAAGGTTGTATATAGTGTAGAGAAGTCATAAGTACTTATAAATGAAACGTGACATGTATTACATATTTTATCAAGAACGTTTCCTGAATTTTTAATAGACCAAAATAAATTAATCCCAGAGTTTTCAAAAGTTTTAGCACACTATTGTTTAACGTGATCTTTAACGTCAGTAAGAAGTTCAAGGGTTGGAGATGTTTGTCGTAGTGCAGGCACTAGAAATCGAAATAGAGCGAGCCTTATACAGATACGTATGTAATTTTGGAATCCAGAACAGTTAGCAGATTGTTTTGCTTTTCGTCTATCCCAGCCTTGAAAGTAGTGGACCGAGTGATATGTGTGGAAACAAGATCATTCTCAGTAGATCAAACTGGAGTATACGAATTAGTGCTACCGAGTTCCGGAGATAAAACACTGACGTAATGTTGGCGTCAAACAATAATTACATTATTAGCTGCTTTATCAGCAGGAACTAAAACAAATTTATTGTGAAATTCTTGAATTCCGTTAAATTACGAAATGAAAATGAAAACCCAGGACAAGGAGGAAGTAAAGAGGGGCTAGCATTATACAAGTTAATACTTGTATCTATAAATTTAAAAATGGACTTTTTCCAAGTGGCAACAGTGTGTGGGTCCGCATGTTCCCTGCGAAACTATTTTATACTAAAATCCTCAATGGATTGGGCGATCTGAGCACGACAGGCATTAAAATCAATTGTTGAAGGTAATCTATACTTAGGACATTCGGAAAACAAATGCCGAATACGTTTACCAAAAAGTACCGGTGATGACATGACCTGCTGGAGCATAGCAACATTTTGATGTATTGCACTCACAATCCTTAGGAGTGTTATTTACTACATCAAGGCCAGAAACTATTTTGTTGTAGTTTAATAAAGATTATAGATCACTGTAAAACAATTTCAAAAATAATTATTCTAAGATTTCTAAATAATTTCGCTCACTCACAAAAGAGGCATCGATAAATTAAGATTATAATATTAAGTTAATTAATGGTTTTGTAGTATAGATTTTTCAGTTTAAGCAAAAGCATATATATTATGGTATGCATATGCGAATTAATAATACTACACACAAGGTAATGGTATTGGGATTGCTATTTATTTATAACACAGGCATGTAAGCATTCATCAAGTCTGAAACTAAAATAATGGTGATTCGACTGTGTTGTTTTGGTATACTTGATCCGTAAGTTATCTTTAGAAGTCAGCTACATGCATCTGAAAAGGAAGAAAAAAATGGAAGTTTTAGGAAGTTTTTATTTTCAAAATCCCATTAGGCCAGATTGGCCCATGAGGCAACATATTTACTAAACAAACATAGAGTCACCTGACTGATGATCAACATACTAATAATGAAATCCCACAGGGATTTGTGTCTATAAAAACACATTATTTGGAACACTATTAAATAATAATTCTGGGAGAACATACATACAGTAAATTAGTTTATCTTAGCAAGCATCGCCATAAAAAAGAGACTGCTTCAGTATTTGGCATAACTAAGAAAAAATAGATTTACTTGGCATGGTTGGGAGAAGGAATATATTATTTATTATTATTTCATAATGCATTACGCAAATTCTTTGAGTATAAACAATCCAAAATTGAAGACTTCCCATTTGTTTTCACTTATTAACAGCATTATAAATTTGAACATATTTGTCCGTTGGAAATAAAAATGTATTTCTTACGTAAAACATTATACAGCGGACAACTTAAAACGAAATGGTACAACACTGTCTATATTGTCTCCCGTTATAATTAATTGGTAAAATCTGTAAATAAAGATCTTCATCGAGTTCATTTTATGAAGACGAGTTTGGTCTCTTAAGGTTGATTTCAAACAAAATTCTAGACTAGTGAAGATTTAGTTATTTTGTGAATGGGAAGATTTAAACAAGAGGCGCATGAGGGTCTTTATCGCTCTACTTTCCACAGAGGCCATCACAGTTTGAGCAAAAAAAATAATGATTAACAGAAACTATGAAACAAGTTTCAAAACAAAAAAAAATCTGCCCAAATGAGATTTGAACCCATGAAGTAAGGTTTCTTATGAGAGAAAAAAAAGATAATAATAAAATAAAACAACGGCCTTGAATCTGAATCGCTCACCTGATGATCTTCACAAAGATGAACAAGTAGGACATTAGTTCATGAAAAGGAGTCGTTACAATATGTTTCTATTTTAGTAAGGCAGCCATATTTATTTACGGATATGGCAAATTTATATAAATCTAAAGCGTTATGAGACAATTCTTTAGATAAAGTTACACAACTATTGGGTCATTGGTTCATGAAAAGCAGTCGTTTTATAAACATGTTTCTATGTTTAGTAACGGCGGCTTTATGTGTTAACGGATCGCAACGATTTGTACTAAACGGCGAGAGAGCCACACAAGGATGCTTCCTGCGAAGTTTCATCAAATTTTACCCAGTATTTTATGAAAAGGAGTCATGTAAATAATTTTCTATTTTTAGTAACGGCGTCCATATTTTTAACGGATCGGAACGGCTGGTATAAATCTGAGAGAGGACCACGCACGGAAGATGCTTCCTGTGAAGTTTCGTCAAAATCTACCTAGCAGTTCATCATAAGAAATCGTTTAAAATGTTTTATATTTTTAGTAACGGTGGCCATACTTGCTGACGGATCGGGACGATTTGTTGAAATCTGAGAGAAGACCATGTCATAATGCTTTTTGTGAGGTTTCATCAAATTCTAATCAACAGTTTTAGAGAAGGTGGTATTTGATGAAAAAGTAAACGAAATACGGACGGACGGACGGACGGAGAAGACAACGGCCAACTCGCCGTCCCATGAGCTCTGCGGTCAGTAGAGCTAAAACAACGAGTTTTAGGATTATGTTTGACATAACTATATCTCACATAGACTTAGATTATATAATTATACACCGCAACGGTATAGGTCTCACATAGACTTAGATTGTATAATTATACCCCGCAAAGGTACAGGTCTCACATAGCCTTAGACTGTATAATTATACCCCGCAACGGTATATGTCTCACATAGACTTAGATTGTATAATTATACCCCGCAACGGTATAGGAATCACTTTCGTCCGTGCCCCGCGGAACGTCTCGTTCCATTGTAACCATCCCAAATAGTTTTTTTTTAACATTTAACAGTTTATAGTTGTAGAAATTGTATTCCTTTTTGGTATGATGATATGACATATCAAACCTCGTTATGTTACATTCCACTTATTTTTAACAAGAGTCGTGAACCTTTCATTGGATTTGTTGCTGTCCTGAGCAAGTGATACTGGGAAAATGTGAATGTATGAGGATAAAATAGTATAGATAATTACCTTTCCCTTAGAGATTATTGACTTGGCTAGTGACACCTGCCACGATTTTCGTCATTCCTATATCTTAGTACCTGCCTCACCAACTGACGTGTCACCGGCGTTTTGATCCAAGATGTACATGAGTTCATTGTCATTCTTTTCTTTCTTCTATCAATTCTTCCTATCAAAACAAAACACAAAAGAGATTAAAAAAAATTAAACAAATAGCAAAATAAATTTCGTCAAGTATGCAGTAAACATGTTGATACTAAATAAACGGGTGTCTTTAATCTCGTGTATTTGCAATCAAAAGAAAAAATAAACTATAGTTAAAATACCATTTCCCCTTTATGTGCTTTTAGATATAACATACTTTGACGAAATACACTATGACAGTGTGACAGCCTTGCCCCACCATTCTCAATATTGTTTAATACACTAGCATCATTTGGATTTCCCGCCGTAATAAGATTTTCGTCGTTGTTACAATTAGCATGTACATCATGTTTGTGATATAACATTAAATCTGAACAATACCTGGGCATATGACATATGACCGTACATAGGAGACAAGTTGTTGTGACATATCTTTATTATATACTTAACCACGGCGACATATGAACGTACATAGGAGACAAGTTGTTGTGAAATATCTTTATTATGTACATAACCACGGCGGTGGTGTAGTGATCGACGGCCCGCCTCAAAAGCTGTAGGTCGTGGGTTCGACGGTTCGACTCCCGGCAGCGTCACATTAACGAATTCATAACAATTGTACTAGTAGCTCCCTTGCTGGATATTCAGAAAATATAGAGAATCTAGAGGTCATGTTTAAAACGAGCTGGATGTGATATGATGAGAGGCTAGGCAATATTATAAGGCACGAATGTGAGATTATATTTATCAAATAACTCCAATCATGCCACATGTACACATGCCATATGTTTTTGTACCGTACCCCACCGAGAAGTCGTATTTCCGTAACCAGTGTGCCGTCGTTCAAAATCGACGATCAAACATAGTAAACGAATTTTATTATGTTTTTTTGTGACACGGATTTATTACACTCCCACAGCTAAAGTTATAAATCGATGTCAGTTTAATGAGACAGGAGTGAGGGGAGTTGATATTATAAGAATCTTTCATGGGTATCTGGTGAAGATAGGGAATTCCAACTCGAGATATACGTGTTTTATCGGAACCGAGGCTCTGCCGAGGTACCGATTAAAACACGTATGCCGAGGGTTGGAATTCCCTATCTGAACCGAATACCCATGATAGATTCTTTTTCATGCATATCAGAGACATGTTGTGCGTTGACGCCGCCAGCTACTAACGTTTTGCATGTTTTCCGGCATACCGGATGTTGGCGCGCGTGGATTTTATCACGACCCTAGGGTGAGATGGAAATAGCTAGCCCCGGTAAAATGACGGATATCCCTGTCCGGTATGCAAGAAAATGTCGTGTTACAACGTTCTAATGCGTGGTATTCCAGTTCGGTAGCACTATAAAAAATAGGTATAGAAGTCAAACAGAAAAAAATTAGCTTTCACAGAACATCAACCAAATCACTAATACAAAACGAACAACAACTTCAAGGGAAAATAGAAGAAGAAAAAAGCATCACATCACAAACATAAAACGATTGACAAAAGGGGTACCGCCTTGGAACGGTCACTATTAAAACGTCCGCTTGTGGTTTAAAGGGAGTACATCAGCATGTTCATGGGGGTCTAGGTGTCCGACTTAAAAATGACAAATATTAATATTTTCTATTCTACATGGCCAAAACATAATGAATGAGCCTAAAAATTATCCCTTATTTGCAAAGAAATTCATTCTGCACAGTAATACGTGCTATCCTAAGTGAAGCACCGGGGTTAATTTCAGCATTTTACGTCAGATTCCGTCCTAGCTATATGGTGTTTTGAAAGTTTAGACATTAACAAAATGGTTCTAACATCATATTTTGATTGATATGAGTGTTTTATCGTGAACTGAAACAATTTTATAGTTTAAGATGTTTCTAGAAAAATCCTGATGTACACCCTTTAAACCAGGTTTTAGAGTGCACCAAATCTCAATCTTACCCTACCACCATTCCAATAAAACGGGACAGTTTTAATAAAGAATCCCCGCAAGGCTATATCCTATACGTTGAACATTGAGCTCATTGCTACAAGCAAATACTGTCGTTATATGAGCGAAAGAGTGTTAAACGAAGTTATACTTGATGCATATATATATAATTATATACATAAAAGGAATAACATTGATCTTTAACTGTTTTTCGTGTTTCAGGATAACGCCATAGTCCAATATAAAAATTATAGTTACAGTACCCTATTGCAATTGACTGAAAAAGTATATGGAAAGCCCTATCTCTCAATCGCTAAATGACTCTGTCAACTTGAAAGAAAGTAGGGCGAACGGTTATGTCACGTGATTTTTCAAAAAAGGTTATGGCGATGTTAATAATAAATCCTTTTGCGTGAACCGCGAAGATAAAATATAGACCTATATTCAAATTGTTTTTCTATGAGTTAATTTTTTTAGTAATTTTCTGCTATCGAGCTTCGGTTTGAAATGTTTACATATCCGTATCGATTGAGGAGACCTAAGTACGTATTATTTTGGTAGTAAAATAGTCCCGATTAAAACTAAATTGCTTTCATACATTATTTCAAATCTATCAAATTCTAATTTGCAAATATTCTGAAAATTATATTTAAGCAAGAAATAACTATGTTTCAGGAAAAATCATTCCAATTTAACAGGTTTTACCAAAATCTTGAAATTTCATTCAGCGGTTAGCAGAGGTATGTGAGAGTGCAGGGAACGATAACTCTGTGTGGAGATTGCCCATGTCTAATGCATACATAAGCCGCGTTTTGATTGGATGAGAGACTAGGTGGGAATGTCAATTATGTTTCCTTGAATTTATTTATTTATGATTATTATTTAACATAGTTTCATCAATATGATTTTGTTCTATGATATGGCATGGAAAGGAAAGTGTGTGATTTTCATAAATTTTTAGTGGATTTCCTCAAATTGTAGGGTCACATAAAAGTGGCATTAAAAACAGGTCGACACCTAAACAGAAGTTCCTTTTAACATGTATCTAAGTTGTATCTATGCAGCAGGTAATCACAAAAAAGCCTGGGTTTTTTGTTTACATGTCAGATGGGAAAATATTAAACAGTAAGTCTATGGAAAATGCAATAGTGGTCTATGACCTAAAAATGTCGACGTCAAAAATTTGAAACATATAAAGAACCTGTTATCAGATATGTTTTTCCCTTCGTTAAATGTACACCGCACATAGCACCGTTGGTAGCCGTATACACCCGTCTCCTTTTTGAAGCAGACAGTCTATATTTCATCTGAAAAACGAAGTACAGTACTGTAAAACTGATGGAGTATATATTGTACTTGAACTGTTTAAGGATGGTTATGTTTTAATTATTTACGTATCATTAATTATACAAAAATAAATAAATAATAATATAAATAGTTTACAAATACAAATAATTATGCCCAAAGCCTTCTTAATTTTGAGTTTTGGGTGGTTTGTCAGTTAAGTATCAGTGCCAGTTCAATGTGAACTATTTCAATGACATTCGAGTTTCTGACAAAAGAGCATATTAAGACGCCTTGCAAAATGAAAATCAATCATGTTTATATTATGTTTCACGAAGAATAATTTGGTAGAACCTAAGGAGCAGTTGCATGACGTAAACATCGACGCTTTGTGAACAACATAAGCTCTCTTAAACTTCGAAAAGTCAAAAAAAGATAGTCATGCCATACGTTAATGTTACTGGCAATTTTAGTATGTGTCATTACTCTAAATAGTTCACCGTAATAACTTATATCCCTTTATCTATACTGAGAAAAAATAGAAACGTCCCCAACTTTACCCTTAGATTAAGACACAATGAAATTATATTGTATTTAATCTTATATGCCAATACCTTTGTTAAAGGCTAACACTGTCAGGAAAACAATTTTCTTTGAATCAAACTTGTGGGCAAACTTATTCCCCTTGATTTGATTTAAACAGCATTTCCGGGTCTTGTGGTTAAAACTTTGAGTTAACACAGTTTTGTTATATTAAATAAACAGAGAATGACCTCATCACCACAAAAACAGTGAAAGGACGCTGATGTTTTCACTCATTGTTGCGCCATACAGCTTTCAAGAACGAACATTTTCAGATTACCTCCCTTTATAATAAAAATATAGTGATTTTGCAATTTGAATAAAACATGTTTTAGCAGCAACAGACAAACGTTGGTTTTTCATGATTGTTAATATTGATCAGAATGATTGAGAGTGATAAGTATAAAATGTATCTAGATGTGTGTACAAAGTGTAACAAAGTCAACCCTATGCAAATCACAGCTTAAAAGAGGGACGTTTTTGCAATACCTTAAACGTCCTCCTTATCCGGATACGGAAATAATCATCGAAGTCTTGCTGTCCATTTGGATTTATCAAATTGCTTCTTACTTGGACCAATAGAGCTAAAGAGAAAGACAATAGCTGTAAAGTTTAGCGATTTAGTTATATGTGAATGTTATATTGATAAATGCGTATTATGATAATGTTATACACAGACATAAAAACAAACAGATTGGACACCGTGAAATTTACCTGAACTTCACGTAGGACGATGCGAAAATGTCACAACATGTTGCCCAACTTTAAACACTTATATCTTTAAGAGTTTTATAGAAACAAGTTTCATTTATGCCAAACCCTTCACAAATTGAATTATCCTTCTAATGATAGCATTTACTATTCTACAGATAACAAAAATATTAAAGGAATAGTTATAAATGATCAAAAAATTAAACAAACTTTATTCGCAGATGATGCATCGTTTCTCACAGATGGAACAAGGAAATCTTTTGAAACCTTAATGGATGTTATAAATAATTTTACAAATATATCAGGACTCAAATTAAGACAAATAGAAATAGAAAAGCAAATAGCGATGAACCACGACAAATTAGACAGCCATGATATTAAATGGCGAAACTTCCAATAATAAACTGGTATTAATTAAAGTACGATATAATACAATACCAAAAACAACAAAAGGGGAAGAAAAGCAACTTTCTTTTCTGTCCGAATTCTCTTCTCTTCTTTTTAGTCTCCATATTCTTCTTTCAAACCTTACATAATTCTATTACCAACTGCATACTAAAATATACTCTTCTATACTTTCAAAAACTCGGAGGTAACTCTCTTTTTAATAACCTTCGTCTGTAAACAAGAAAATTATTTCATCATAAATATAAACTGTAGTTTAAATAGTATTTATTATATACCATATGTGCATGTATAATGTATCAAATGGATGATGAAATAAAACATTGTATAACAAAAAAAAAAAGCATTTACTATTCTAAACAAAAAAAGAGTTTAACGGAAACTTGTACTATGTCAAACCTTGATTTTAAAAGAAAAGGCAAACATTATGAGTTTTTTTATGAGGCGTAGTTTTACTTCTTAATACCATTTTGAGATATTACGTATTCGAATATGTGATATCTCATATTCGAATATGGGATATCAAGTAATCGAATACGTGATATCACCTATTCGAATACGTGATATCACGTAGTGGAATACGTGATATCACGTATTCAGAAACGAATATGTGATATCACGTATTCGAATACGTGATATCTCAATTTGCTCTTTGTAAATCAAATAACCGCTCCCTTAGCCCTCGCGTTGCAATCGGTCCGGGTCCATTCGGCCTAGGTGACTGTTCATGTGGCTTACGTTGAGGCATAACGTTCCCTGGATTAACGCATCCGACAACATATTCAATATAAAATACATTCCAGCAACGTTGTGATTGTAATAATATCTTCTGTATATTTCTCAGTATGGGCTCTGTAGCTGAGTGGTCTACCATTTTTGTTATTCAGAGCGGAATTTATGTCAGGGATCAGTATGGTTTTGCTCTTGTATTTAAATACGTGATATCAAGTATTCATTTTGAAAACTTGATATTACGTATTCGAATTGGTGATATCACGTATTTGAGTACGTGATATCACGTATTCAATAGGTGATATCACATATTCAAATTGGTGATATCACATATTCGAATATGTGATATCACAAATTTTAATACGTGATATCACATATTTAAATATGTGATATCACCATTTCAGTTCTGAATACGTGATATCGCTTATTTGAATACGTAATATCACGTATTCGATACGTGATATCACATATTCAAATGGTGATATCACATATTCGAATACCTGATATCTCAAAATTATATTAAAAAGTAAAATGGCACCCTATAATCTTTATATTTGTAGCATGGTCGGTGACATTTCCTTTGATTAATGCAGAGCATTAAATCGTTTAACTTAGGGTAACTAAAGGGGCGTGGCTAAACCGTACTACAACTACCGGATAGTGGAATTTAGAGTACGGTCACTATGACGTCACAGTGTTACTAGGTACACCATGCTACAAAAAAGATAGAGTCTGTCTCAGCTCGTTGGTTATTTAAACACCGAGATGGGCGCCCATCTCGGTGTTTAAATAAGCCCCCATCTCGGTGTTTAAATGAGCCAACTCGCTGAGACCAGACTCTATGTAATAGATAGAGTATGGTTTCATTGAGTTGGTTCATTTAAACATCGAGATGGGCGTAGCCCATCGAGGTGTTTAAATTAACCAACGAGATGAAACCATACTCTATTTGTTTTGTAGCATGTCCATTCAGCTCTATTTCAGTTATTCTAACTGTTATTCTCACTATTATTCTCACAGTTATTCTGACAGGTCTTATTTTCAATTAAACGATTTACACCTGTGTCTGAACAAAGAGAATTGTCTGTGACCATGCTACAAAACAAATTGATTTTCATAACGAATCTTTTGAATGCCTTTTCGTCAAAATTAATGAATAAATGAGAGAGGATATAAAGTTAAGGTGCCTTGTGATATTTTCGCTACTTCGTTGGTTCAGACAGGAAGTTTCCTATCTGTTAATTAATATGTCTGTGAGTTATATGAGTTCATGGGGTTCTTTATGTATAATACTGCCAAATATCATAGCCGTTACAAGGATATTACCTAATGGGTTATTTTAAGCATTATATGCCCGATTTTATTAAAAAATTATGATGAATAAAAATTCAGAACAATATGCTTATGTTTATTGATGTGACATTTAACCTGTATTACAACATTATTTTAAAAGTTCAGATTTTTATAAAAATCTCCTGATCCCCTCCTTTATTGATGGGCATTTTCTAACTTTCTGATTTACGCATATACTTTGTGAGTAACTAACAGTAAAAACACCTTTACCATTGACATGTTTAGTAAACAAACGAAAACGGTCTCACAAGGCTTGTGAACGTACCTTTTCTGGTGTTTTGTCAAGTGGAACGCTATTTTTTTTCTATATGACGACTGTTTTGAAGTTGCAGCAAATCATTAATATGTGACATTTTAACATTGATGTCATTTGAGAAAATAATTGATAGTTTCATACCTAGAACGTAAGAAAATTCAAAATATACACAATGATTCTCGAAAGAAAGCTGTTTACAGTTTCCCTTCAAATCTGTATACACAAACATGGGATATCTGGAGCAGGATCATTATTTAACCCGAGGACTTCATTTGAACGAACTTGCTACTTTAGGTTATACTGATCTGTTCTGGAAAAAACATGTCAACGGGTATCCAGTGGTTCTTGAGATGACTTATTTAGTGCTTTCCCTATAAATCGCGAGATCAACCATGCGAAGTTTGTTAAAAAAACACGTCATTACAGAAGAAGTCGTTTTAATTAAAAAAAACGTGTTTTAGAGTTGCCCTCGTACACGTATAACGCTTGGACTCCCTAGGCGGGGCCATGTTTGAACCTGGAAACTTCATTCGAAATCAGTTTGATAGCTTTATACCTTGCAATAATGTCCCTCTGCACATTTGGCATGAGACGATTGTTAAAAGCGTTGTTTTTTTAATTAACAGCAGTCACCGTGGCTTCTTTCTGACATAATTATTAAAATAATTAGTTATGCAAGTTTATTAGTAGATATTGGCAAAGGGTTTAAAAGGTTTCTCGAGAAATATAACGAACGAGTTAAATCAAAGGTAAGTTGTGAAGAACAATCACAATTCGTTAGATTCTTTATTTCCTCTAATGTACAGGAGAGCACATACTTATAATTGTAACATATAATACAAATTCAAAATTTAACATTAGCAAAAGTTAACCTATACTTTTATATATAATGGATCAAGACTATATACATCGAGCAAAACATGTCGATTAATGATTATTTTACAATAAGACAAAACATGAGTACAGAATTTGAAATAAATGACTATTATATGAATCATATTTTGCCATGTATTACCATACGCTTGACTCTTGCCGAAATGAAACACAAGAAGACAAAATGGTGCAATATACTCAGCTTAAATTAGTCTAATAACCCTATATATTGTCATGTACCATATTTATGACTCTTGCCGAAACGAAACTCAAAATGTGAAAATGGTACAGTTTACTCAGCTTAAATTAGTTCATGCCTCCTATCATAACTAATAATATAGACTTATTCAAGAAATAAAGATGATATATCTCAGAAAAGTATAACGCACGCGGAAGTTATCAGTAGAAATCATTAAAACCAAAACTTACCAAAATCAGCTTTGCAGTACAATTCCTTCTTTTTTGGAAGTGAACACCTGCAGCATAAGCAGAGGCTGCAGCCGCTCAAGAAAGAAATAAACACCAACAACACTCTCATTTTTGTTTCAAACGTGTATGTCGCTATTACATCGAAACTGTTGAAATATATGTGTTTTTATATTTACTTCTAAGAACAACTGACAGCTGTTTACATCCGTGTAGTAATAAATCTTATGATAAGCAAGCGGAAATAGGTACACATAGCGCAGTTGTCAGTTTTACTTACGCAGTTTATTATTTATCTCCGTATACATCCTAGTATACATTATTTAATGCGAAAACAAATTGAATATAATTAAGGACATGAATTATCACGTAAAATCAAGCGTTTAATTTAATAATATTAAATAAGGAATTTGAATGAAATCTAGGAGGTGCGCATCCGGTTGGATTTTTTTTCTGGTTTGCGGTGTAGATATAGGTTGTTTTCTGATGATATTGTATTATTTACCAATTTAGCTGATATTAAAAAGCATTTGGATGATTGAATGATGACATATACTCTACTGGTGCGTTTTATTTACCGGCAGTGTATATAGGATGATATAAAATGACTAAAGTTCAAACTATAAAAAATGCACATCACGGACCGACGATGGACGGACGACGGACAACGCGCCATCACATAAACTCACCTGGTCAGTAGAGCTCAACATGAAATATTCTCTTGTTTTGCCTATAACAGACCTCTTCCTGCCTAACAACTTTAATAATCTAAAGGTGAGGACTATTCAATTTATTCTTTGCGGACTAACCTGAACCTTAAACTACTGTCATTTACGAACCGGTGTAAGAAACAGGATATAAAACATATATGTATATATATATCATTACTCATTACAATGTTGTTGTGTTTGTTTTGACATGATTTATATCATCACAATGCTGTTATTAGTAAAACTGGTTTAGTGTCTGGTACAGATTTCTGTTCACGGATATGGGCAATGTTTTAATTTGTCAACACAAGTATTACCTTTTATCACATAATTCCCTATAAATACGTTGTTTTTTAATATACGATACGACATAGACCTAGCTAATCATATCAATCAGGATGTAGTTGCCGGGCAATAAAGCTTTATCACATGCGTGAAATAAAGGGTAAACAATGTCATATCACGGAAATAACCGAATGTTCTTTATGACTCTTTCAGAAATTACCGATTAGTTAACATTGTATACGAGTTGTCACGCGTAAGGTGTGTCGTCTGCATTCCATCCCGTTTTCGCGCCTTATTGAACTTGAAATTGAAATCGTTCTGTCATAGCATTAATACAATATATCAAAAAATAGCGAATGTAGTGAAATACCATTATAATTGTGTGTTTCTTCCCAGTCCATCGAACATAATGTTTGAATGTGTATTTTACCTCGGTATAATTGTTTTAATAGGAACCTCGGCAGAGCCTCGGTCAGGATAAAACAGTTATCATTGTAGGTAAAGAAGTGCGAATCGAATTTGAGTTTGTAGATATCAACACGCTAGTTTGTAGACAGACATATGATGGTTTGTAGATGTGGAAACACATACTTGGCAAATAATCGTGATTTTACAAACGTTTCCTCGATGACACTGTACACTGCATGTCTGTGTTTTACATTTACACAATGCACGAGACTTTCAAGTGACACATCGAGTTTACGACATGGAAAATCATATTTGATGCTATCAGGCGGTTTATACGGCGATAACGTGTATATATCTACTTTACCGCCTTTATATTTCATCATAATACATTTGTTGGATCAGATCAAGTGTGTTTTAATTTGTTTCTGATAGATTTTAACCTCAACACCAAATTTTAAAAACCAAAATACATATTTTGTCTGGTTTGGTTTGTAGTCGTTAATATTTATCAAGGCGAGTGTTTGTTGAAGATCAGCGCTAGTTTTTCGATATAGAGACGCTGGTTTGTTTTAGCTTAGCGCCTTTTCTTATATGGTAAGTATTGCCATTTAGCTCGTTATTACCAAAGTCACGGTCGGTAAAACATAACATTTTATTCATTTTATAACATCTTAACGAAGGTTGTCAGAGGAAGTAATATGTCTCTCGACCGTTTACCCATTCCTTCGTTCATATTCTGTCAGGTGGTTAATTGATTTATTAAGTTAAACCTTTTCCCTTACACATCTAACACACTTAATGGTCATTTCTATATTAATTGTTTGTGTTTGCTTTCCAAAGTATGAATGGCAAAAGTGATAAAGTTCAGAGTTCATGCTTATTCATCATCGTATAATGTTTATTTACGAAGAACATTTAAATAATCACACACATATATCTTCAGTAATATATTGATAATTAAATACAGTACATTATATTTCATAGAAATTCAGCAATACTTAACTGAATATATCCGTGTTATAAAATTGGTTGATGAAATAAATTCGGTATATATTTATTGGAATTATTAGCATTTGTTTTGACCTGATCAATTTCCATTTCAGTTTCTTTCAAAGTTGCAATCGATCTCGTCTTTCCATCAATGTTGGTATTATTTAACCAAATTTTCCGCCACAGTTTAACTTCTTAAGGTCAAAAAGTTTATATGACGTTGAATCCTTCACAGTTTTCATAGAGCGTTATTATTCATGAATATATAAATTCCAATAACAATTACTGTGTATGGAAATCATTAGAACGCTCTAATACTGTGATGATGTTTGACCTAATTCGGGATTCCATATACAGTATATAGTGCACAGTGAAGCGTAAATTTGGCCTCTCTCTCGTGTTTGGACATAGTAAATGGTGAATTCCATTTTCGGTATACGTTTTTGAATCGATATAAAATATATTTTGTTCTATTCAAATTCCATGGAGATTTTGTATAAATGTATGAGTTTTTATAATGTGCATAAAGCTGAATTAAACCCTCACTGTTCAAAGCGTCAAAAACCGGGAGGAATTTCATTAAAGTAATGTATTACTGGAAGAGCATGACGTCATAGCATTCCATTTCCGTTTCGATGCGGCCATTCTTCCTGTTTGTTTCCTTTTGTGCAGGGAGTGCTCCAGTTAGGACTGAACAATTTATCGCAAGTAGAATATGTGCAAGTTTACAACTCTCCATTGTCATACTTGTCAATAAGGTTAGCACACATTTTCAGTTTATGAATGTTTTGTGTACCTGTATTATTTGCGTTGTCACGGATTGACCTACATAAAATTAGTCTTGATCATGTTCGACGATTGATAACTTGATAACTGCTACCTGCGTATAGGTACGATGTGCACTGTCGATGTATATACAGTAAATGATTTCCTGCGCTATATTTGCTCGCTTAAATACCCGATTTCGACATGAGCTGGTGAACATGAAGTTACAAATAAAGACACGCCTACAAAGAAGAAATCGATTGATATAGAGACTCTATAGCTTTAAGTTATCAAAAACCATACAAAACATTTACAATACTATGATAGATACAAAATCAGAATTCATAAGTCTGGAAATTTTAAATGAAATAAAATGATGCAAAGGGGCTATTTTAAACATCTATCATGACACAAGTTTTACCAAGTTAGCAGGTAATAATACGTTCCAAATGCCTGTAAAAATGGCTGAACGTATCCCACATCTACCCTGACATAACTTTAACAGAATCCTCAAGTAAAATTATACGTTCCAAATGCGTGTAAAACGGCTACACTATGGCCTATGTTGCTGTTTTTCTAAAATATGAAACCAACTGGAAGCAGAGTTCATTGCCTGACTTCATTATTGAAACTAATGTACAATTATATATAACTCTGTCAGAAAAAGAAGAAACGTGTAGAGCGATTCGACACTTGGGTGAGCTGAACGGAGGAACGCAAACGAAAAACCGAAGAAAAAAATCTTAACAACAAAGGCCGACGACTGAACCCTAGTGTCGCGGAAAGGTCCAGCACATCGAAGTCGAAACGCAAAGTTGTGGAGTAATGTATATAACTGTTGACCTAATGTGGCTGATATAATAAATATTTTCAAATTTATTTTTAAATTAAACATTAAAGCAATTACGTCACTAAGCAACTTAATTAAGACATTAATATAACATAAATAATACACAACTTCCTTTTCGCTCGTGGTATTTCCTTTTCGTTCCCGAGTACACTACACCTGTTTCTTAATTAGGTTTAGTAAAGTATATTGATATAGTAATATCGGCCCCGTTATAGTTTGGTTAATTAAGCAAACATATAATACTAACTAAAAAACTTAATTAAGACATACATAATTTGTTTTTATAATAGTACTTTCCTTTTCGCTCGCGGGATTTCCTTTTGCTCCCGAGTAAACAGCACCTATTTCATCTTAATTTTCATAATTACGTTTACTAAAGTATATTGATATATTGATATCATGTTTAACATGTTTAAATCAATCAAACATATAATAATTCTGCCAACTAAACATCTAAATAAGACATACATTTACTAAACACATTCCTTTTCGCTCGCGGGAGTCCCTTTTCGCTTCATTTTGCTTAACCATTCCTTTCCGCTATTTACTCCAACAACAAGCAAGCCTCGCAGATGATCTAGACTACATAAAATGATAACTTATTTGGGCATAGACCACTATTGCATTTTCCATCGACTTACTGTTCAATGTTTTCTCATCTGACATGCAAACATACTGTTGCTTACCCTGCTGCACATATGCAGATTAGACACATGTAAACATGAACTTCGTGTTAGGGGTTGACCTTTTTTTAGTGCCACTTCTAAATGTCCGATGGTCATGACCAAGCAATTTGAGGGAATCCCCAAATAAATTTATGAAAATCACCCTCTTTCCTTTTTATTCTGCTATATCATAGAGCTCAATCATACAAATGAAAGCTATGTTAAATAATAATCAGACATGAATAACAAATTCAAGTTAAGGACTATCGGTCAGCCATCCTTGATCCAAATAATCCAAAATCGATGATATATATGGTTAAGTGAATTTTTCAACGATGTACGCATTTTAGGAACGAGCAATGTCAACCATATAGTACATGACAGTAATTCAACATTATTGATGTGAATATTAGAAAGAATACTTATATGGCAGAAATTGTGCGCTTTATATTTGAAAAGTTTGGCACAGTTTTACTCAAATTTGTTTTGTTTTTATGTGAAATTGCTCGTGCCTAAAAAGCGTACATCGTTGAATAATTCACTTGACCATATCTCATTGATTTTGGATTTATTGGATCAAAGATGGCTGACCGATAGTCCTTAACCGAATTGAATTTCCCACCTAGTATATCATCCAATCAAAATAAGGCTTAGGTATGCATTAGGTATTGGGGTTCCCATATACTGTTGCCGCAAATCAGAACGCTTTTTGCAATAGTGTACTGTAACCAATTGTTATTCATTCTGCATGTTTAAATATTCGAGTGAAAAATTGGAAGTTTGTGTGTGCATACATATTCCCTGACGTTTCTAGTCGTCGTTTGCATATTTGGTAATCTGTAGTATCTAAACTAAAAGAAGAAGAAAATACCTAGATCGTAGGCGTGAGAATCAGACCCTGTGTAGTACAGTATGTGTCTAGGAAATTTGTGTATGACTCCATGTTTCAGGAACCTTCCAGATCTATTTTACTTGAATATTTATCTTTGCAAATATCTGGTGCTTTTTGGTTTCTGTAAACTTAAACCTGCGGTCGCCAAGTGTATAGCATACTTGACTCGAGTCCCAGAAATCACGGGTTTGATTTCCAGTGTGGTCACGTCCCGGAATTTTCAAACACACTCCAGCAGTATCTTACTTGGGAATGGTACTGTGGATATAGGTTTAATTTCACTAAATCAGCCGGATGTGCTTGCCTGGTGCAGTCGAAAGTAGTTCTGTATTAAAGAGTGCTAATCTTTTTTTTCTTTTAAACTTTTTTTTAGTGCAATTTCCTGTTAATTTTTGGCTGAAACTGTATTCTGGACATGTTGTTGATATTTGAAAAGGGAGCTCATCATGAGTTTGACAGTTTTTGATAGTTTCCCAGAATTCTAACCAGGTTTGAGTTTTTAACAGGTTGTCAACTTTCTAACTTTACTATGGAAGGGCAATAGAGACTCATTTACGCTATTATAACCTATAAGGAAAAATCATGTATTTTTCAGAATTGCATAAAAAAATGATTTTCTAGGCTTTTATTTTGTTTGAATAGGTGAGTCTAACTCAGAAACATAGAAAAAAATCAGACTTTAGACTATTTTAGAATGTTTTTGGCAACTTTTCCTAAATCTTTCTGATTTCCTCTAAATATTTGATATTTTCTTTTTTTTTTGAGTTTTTGTGAAAGATAGATTGGCAAAATGTGTGGTGTACAGGGATGCAAAACAAAGCCACCAGAATTGATTTGATGAGAAAATGTTGAATGGTTGCTGAGATATTGCATTTTTTATTATTTCTTAATTTCGGGTCAAAATCGACTCGATTTAGTGCATGGTCAAGCGCAGGTAAATCGCAACAATTTCAAGACAAAGTCATTCGGCATTGCGAAACAAGTCAAAATGTTCTTTTATTAAGTTGTTGGATTGAATCGACCAGTTTAATTAAAAAAACATGACGCAAAAGTATTCCTTTAGGTTTAATTCCACTAAATCAGCAGAAAATAGCTCTGTATTAAAGAGTGCTAATGTTTTTTTCTTTAAAACCTTTTTCTAGTGCAATTTCCTGTTAATTTTTGGCTTTAACTGTATTCCGGACATGTTGTTGATATTTGAAAAGGGAGCTCATCATGTTTTTGACAGTTTTTGATATAAATTTCAGAAGTGAAGGTAGACAGGGTACGAAATTGCAACGGTAAAAATAGCTTTGACCTTTGACCCGGTGTTAGTATACAACAGAAGAAATGTTTCTTAGAAGGTATTAAACCCCCTATTTCCTTGTTGATGGTTAATAGCAGACATGTTAATTTGCATGATAAAGTAAGTTTCCCAGAATTCTAACCAGGTTTGAGTTTTTAACAGGTTGTCAACTTTCTAACTTTACTATAGAAGAGCAATGGAGACTCATTTCCGCTATTATAACCTATAGGTCATCCTTCGGAGGGATGTAAAGTAGTCGGTCCAGTGTACAGGGAGAGCTATACCCTGCACAAGATCTCTCTAAACTTCTGTGTTAATCAGTGATACGAACCCAGGGCTCTATATGATTTATAAAACTATTTTCAACCCAGATCAAACCCGTAAATTCTTCCTCGGAAACAATGTAACATTCATGAAAAATATGTCGCCATCGAAACATGGAGTCATATGGAAATTGTCTAGATTGATGAGGTATTCTTCTCTTTGGTGAGGTTTATAAATGCATGGTAGTTAAGGTTTAATCTATTGAAATACGGCTGTTGTTTATGCAGGCATTGCTTTATGTCTTCAGAAATCTCTATTGATAGGGTCACATTTTCAGTTGGGAAGGGGCCCATTACAGGCCTATGTTACATGTAAGATAAAAAAAAGCCCTGTGTAATACACCGTTTCAATAAGCTAAATTTCTAGCAGTAATTCACACTTGTAGCCACATACTCTTAATCCATGCATATGGCTATCACGCCATTTTGTTAATTCCGATTAATATATTTAAAGTATTTCCCTTTGAAAAAAAGGTTTAACCTGGACCTTAACCTTTTACTTTATCTACCACAGCCGATAAAGCAAAATGTATTAGGTCCAGAAAAATGCTTAGGTTCAGCCTCTTAAAATACATAGAGTATGCTAGTTTTGAGTTGTCTAGTTTTCTCGATCAAACCGTTCAATAACAGTAATTGATTATTTTATTAGGCCTACTTTAGTGTATATGCAACTGAAATGCATTATGAAGGTTTGACTTGTGTTTGGATTGACACACATAATTCCCCCAGATCTCCTCCAGTCCCTTGAAAAAAGCTGGTTTACATTTGTATGTAAGCTTATATCTCAGAAACTGCTTACATAATAGATTGAAACTTCAGATGCATCTGTTGTATCCAGAGCTCTAGATCTGCGTAATTTATGCAAATAAATGAGTAAAAAAAGAACATAAGAAAAACACAAAGTATTTATTTCAATGCATAGCGAAACATAAATATACTGAAGCGAAAAAGAAACGGGAATTTCCGCTATATATTCAGGGCTGTCTCTAATTGTTGAAACAGGTGACAACTTTGATTTGACAGGTAGCTACTATTAGTGATCGAGCAAAACAAAAGAGGTTGTTAGTGGATCCGCCGGCATTCTCCCTTGCGGATAAGCACAGGGTCGGAGTAATCACATGCAATCTCCTGTGTTTGGTGCTAATTAAGGTTAGAATTTTTAGTTATTTCATGATTCTTGAAAAACACAAAGTATTTATTTCAATGCGTAGCGAAACATAAATATACATACTGAAGCGAAAACGAAACACGGGAATTTCGCTATATATTATTGTATATACTGCACACTTATTTCCACAATATGCCAAAGAAATCCCAAGTTTTTTTTTTAAAAAGAAATAGCAGTTAGAGAAAGGACACAACTGTGATGCTGGAGACCTTTAATCATATTTCATTTTCATAAATGTTGAAGTTCCTCTTTTAAAAATTGAGCCATTTCACTAGTGTAACAGTATTTAATGTAAAGAGTTTGAAGGAATATTTTTTCTGTGTTAGTTTGCTCTGTTATGTGGTGTTTTAGTCTTTTTTTCCGAAAGGAAAGGTCTTACGTAGCCTTAAAACGTGTTGAAATGATGCATAATTAATAGGTACTGTCATCTAGTCTGTATTTATATCCTGTAATTCTTTTTCACGTAAACAATACAAAAGCATATTGTCAGGTGAAAGCGTTTTCGGGCGGAAAAAGGTATAAACATCAATGAATCACAACGTAAATAAAACAAGAAATGTTTGTAAAACATATATGCCCCCCTTGAACAACCATGACACAATCATTACTGCCGAGTTGTGAGTGCCAGCTGTTTTTGAGTTATGAAGCCAAGCAATTTTTAGCGAGTCTTCACATATACATAGTATCAGCGTGTGTGTGCGTGTAGTTCTAAGGTTTATAGTCCCTCCACCAACCAGCTCAATCATAATGCATCATTGGCAGTTATCCTTATATATATGTAGGTATTTTACATTTAGCTTTCACATGGGTTGCTTAATTTGCATATTCTTCATCAAAATAATGTATCCCATATGTCAAAATTATTCAATAGTTTGAGTTTAAAGAGTGGAAATAAATCATAAATGTATTTTTTTTAATTAAAATCAAATTTAATCTTAATATTCATTCAATAAAGGGAGGTAATTTAAAAAATAATTTTAAGTTAATATGGTCTTTAGGTTTAAATATAGAAACATCACAACATACTTGTGTATTTAAAATATAGCCCCGAGAGGTCATGTATTGTTCTACTGGATAAACCCGGGGCGGGGCCCAAATTTGACACCAGATTCACCATTTGAACAAACTTGGTAGAGGATCCAAAAGCTGATATTATATAGAATTAAATCTTTATCTCTTGTAGTTTCAGAGAAGATTTTTGAAGTTCTTTCCTATAACTCTATGTAAAACTGATCCAACAAAGAGAAAAAAATCCAAAAAAAAATTCAAAAAAAAAAAAAAAAAAAAAAGAGTAAAAATTTCAAAAAAAAAAAGTTTTAAAATAATACAAAAAAAAATGATTTAAAAATTGAAACCTTTAAGCCAAAATAGATTGTTGAAGTTCTTCCCTATAACTCTATGTAAAACTGATCCAACAAACAGAAAAAAGAATTCAAAAAAAAAATTCAAAAAAAAAAATTCAAAAAAAAAATTTAAAAAAACAAAAAAAAAATCAAAAAAAAATTTAAACAAAATTTCAAAAAAAAAAAGTAAAAGAAAAAGCAAAAAATTCAAAAAAAAAAAAAAAAAATTTAAAATAAAATAAAAAAAATAAGATTTAATAAATTGTACCTATAAGCCAAAATAGTTTCGAAAAATATCAAGCAATTTTCAGTGTTTTTTTTTAAAAGTTTTGTTACTATGGCAACCACATTTCTTAGGCGAATCTACCCAAACGGGGAGATGTATAACTACACCATGACACAAATATTTCTGCCGAGTTTTGGGTTTGTAGTGCCAGCTGTTCTCAAGTTATCGCAAAGACAAGCGATATTTAGGGATATTTTACAACTTTTGTTACCATGCCAACCACATTTCTTATCCGAATCTACCCAAAAGGGGAGGTGCACAACTACACCATGACACAAACATTTCTGCCGAGTTTCGAGTTTGTAGTTCAAGCTGTTTTTGAGTTAGCGCGAAGACAGGCAATTTTTAGTTTTTTTTACATGTTTTGTTACCATGCCAACCACATTTCTTACTCGAATCTACCCAAAACGGGAGGTGCACAACTAGACCATGACACAAACATTCCTGAAAGTTTCGAGTTTGTAGTGCCAGCCGTTCTTGAGTTATCACAAAGACAAGATGGACCGACCGACCGACCGACCGACCGACCGACCGACCGACCGACATACCGACATTTTTTTTATATGTTTTGTTACCCTGGCAACCACATTTCTTATGCGAATCTACCCAAAAGGTCACTAAAAATTGCTTGTTTTCGAGATAACTCAAGAACACCTGGCAAAACAAACTCGTAACTTGGCAGGAATGTTTGTGTCATGGTCGTTGAAGTGGAGCATATATGTTTTCAAAATATTTTGTTATAATTATGTAAACCCTTGCAAACCTTATGGAAGAATCTTCCTCAAATCGAAATCGACTGAAAAAAACAATAATTTCAAGAAATGTAACTCTTGGTGATAGTTTATTACTGATTTATCAACCACAGATATCGATAAAGCCGCCTCGGGCGTTATGTACGTTAGCGTCTTGCACACTTTATGGGGGCCATAAAACATTGGGAATCATTATGTATCTATAGTGACCATATGGAGTGAAACTATAAATGCACTTTAGTAAGTTGAAGCAAAACACATTTTTAAAAAATCAGTTTAATATTTACATGAAATACGTTATTATAAACAAGCTTTTAATAAGCCATAACTGAGAATAGATTTTTTTTAAGTGTATTTTTATGGAAATGGCATTATAATAGTGAGAAATTCTATTAAAAACTGTTTAAAAGTTAAAAATACCATCATTTTTGATAGAGCAAAAGTTTCGTTCTGACTCCTGTTTTGCCTAAAATGGAAATACCATCATTGGACAGAGAAATACATGTGTAATGGGTTTTTGCATGAATTAAACATTTATGCATACAACTCTTCATGATATATATTTCTCCGCGTCGTCTGCTTAATGTGATTATCGCAAACAAAAACAACAACAACAACAACAACAAATTTATAATTTAAAAACAATTGCTATCTTTGCTTGTAAAACAGACCATCTATAACTAGTGTCATTAACAAAAAAACTATATAGATTTGTGTTTCACCTATTTAGAACCGTTTGCACCTAAGGCTTCAGTTTCGTCATCATGCGATATATTTACAATTAAAAAACACATGTTCGACATATTTTAAGAATTTTATATAGAACATAAAAGGACACTAGATGGTGTATATAAACTCGTAAACAGACCAAGATCATTTTAACATAAAAATATGAACTTATATCAAAATAAAGATAATAAATTGTATTTTAAGAAACCGTTTGCACCTAAGCGATCATATTTATAGAATATCTAATATTAAACAATAATGAAATTTCCCCCTATACGCTCCATGTAAAAATCTGGCGACTCATCGATATCCCGTTTGAGGAAGATTCTTCCGTATGCGAAGGACGGAGTCATTATGTCGTTGGGGGCAGTCTTGATCATCTTCGACGCTTAATTGTAAATACAAAAGTCTTGACACTTTGTGCAGGAAAAAAATTAAATCCGAAATACGTGTCTGTAAAAAGTATTAAACATTTTTATTACAGTATTCTCCACCATCCACATTTAGTTCGCCGATATAATGATGAAGTTCCCCTCTTTGTTTATCTATTTATTCAGTGTCTCTCTGCCATTCTGTTTATCTTCAATATAATGTGCTTCTGTATCAGTTTATAAGAAACGATACAGTAACCAGAATCTCAATAAAATCAACTTTTTTTTAGAAGAACAGTTATACTTTTGTCTTGAAAACAAGCAAGCGTCACAGATGATCTAGACTATCGTTCGGGAGGGTGGTCGGTCTGTTCAGAATCTTGTCCGCGCTATTTCCCCATAACCCTTTGATGGAAGTTCACAAACTTCTATAAGAAGCATCATTATGAAGTGGAGATGTTCATAACACACACACACACGTCAGCTTAACTCAGGCGGTAAAGCAGTTGGCTCTAACTACCGCCAAGTGTAATTGTTAGTTTGGGCTGCGAGTTCAAACCTGGAAAGAGGTACTTATTATAACGGAGTTACTGTGGTCCAGTGGTTAAGGCATCCGCCTCGTTATCCGGAGGTCGAAGGTTCGAGTCCCGCCAGAGGCGGGCTTGTTACTGAAGAGAGACCGGTTAGTGAGCCGCCAGCTCTTTAAATAACGGTTACCGATTGCCTACCTACCTGGTGCCTGGCATTAAAAGAAAAGGAATCAGGAAGTAATGATGTTCAATACAAAGGTGTCTCATTGTCGGAATTGACTGGCCCTTTCAATACGGGTGACACTATAATAAACAAACACACATCTTTTACGCGCTATTTCTTCATAACCCCGGGATTTATTTTCACAAAAGTTTGTGAATAGCATCAGTATGCAATGGAGATGCACATTCCTCCGTTCTGATTCGATAATTTCTGACCGAGCTGTGGCCGTTTAAATATTTTCACACAAAAAAGCTTGCATGCGCTATTTCTCTATAAACATCTGATGGGGTTACAACAAACAGTGTGAGAAACATCTGCATCATATGGAGATACGCATATCATAGTGGGGTTTGGGTTCAGTGGGTGTTTGTATGCTATTTCTCCACAACTCCTATATGGATTTCCCCCAAACTTTGTGATAAGCATCATTATGAAGTGGAGATGTGCATATAGTCATGGGGTATGCGTTTGCAGGATATGAATAACCTTCAGTGATAGTTTTAGTTTGAAAAAGTTGTAATCGAAATGCTTATTAATTTTGCCTACTTTTGTACACTCTTCTGTCTGTAGTGCAAGGAAACATGCTTTTCTTTCGAGAAAAGAGAACCAGCTTCAAGTCTTGGCAGAGACCTGACACACTTACAGAGTTGTACATACAATATTCATTTTTGCACATCAATAATGTTGTTTTTGCACAACATGAACTTACAAATATATACATTTGATCATATTATTACCGTATTTAAATTGTAATTCTTCATACATGTACATATTCAGAGTGTATTTATGTCGTCCGTCCGTTCGTCCGTCAGTCTGTCAGTCAGTCCGTCACGAAAACTTAACGTTGGCTATAACTTTCTCATTTCTTGATATTTCTTCATCAAACTTTCAATTTATACTCATCATGACAACATCGACATGACCATACTAAAATATAAAGTCAAGGTCACACTGAAGGTCATTATATGGGTTAAATACTCATTTTTTCTTCACGAAATCTTAACTTTGGGTATAACTTTACTATTTCTTGATATTTCTTCATCAAACTTAAAATATATACTCATCATGACAACATCGACATGACCATACTAAAATATACAGGTCAAGGTCACACTGAAGGTCATTATATGGGTTAAATACTCATTTTTTCTTCACGAAAACTTAACATTAGCTATAACTTTCTCATTTCTTAATATTTCTTCATCTATCTTTCAATATATACTCATCATGACAACATCGACATGACCATACTAAAATATAGAGGTCAAGGTCACACTGAAGGTCATTATATGGGCTAAATACTCATTTTTGTCTTCACGAAAACTTAACATTAGCTATAACTTTCTCATTTCTTAATATTTCTTCATCTAACTTTCAATATATACTCATCATGACAACATCGACATGACCATACTAAAATATACCGGTCACAATATATGCATTAAATACTCATTTATTTCCTCAAGAAAACGTAGTCAGGCTAGTTTGTCAAGGTCATTTATCAGGGTCCAAAAAAAATTATTATACTGACAAAGCGCTGACAGGCGATACAGGTTTTCCGCGGAAAACCCGTCTAGTTTATATAATTGTGCATTGAAACATTATTTACAGTCAAAAGTCAGATTTTTAAGAATACATATAACCGGAACAAATCTATAGCGACTTGTCGGTTTTAGCGAAGTCTTTTTCAGTTTGCTGTCCAGCTCTTTTAGTCTTTGTTTAATATAAAAATAGGGAATATAGCGCGTTCGTGGTTATAGCAAATCACTTATATTGCACGTTTAGTTTCAAATAAAAACATTTCATCTTTATTTCAGTTTTCCATTTTGTTCTCTGCCTTTGCTACACCAAATTGAACTCACTATTAGTTTTACACAAAAAAACACACATGATGCTTGAATTCCAATGCAATGAATTAAAACAAATATATGCTACAATATTTATTCTTATTGCCGCTCGTCGTCATAGTATAGATTGTATACTATGACTTTTCTTGTTGAAACTGTTTTGAGAAGTGGTGTAATAATCCATGGCCTTAAACAACTTGGCCTTATTCGATATTACAGTCAAAATGTTTTTACTAGGAAATACACATTTTATTTCCGACAGGCTGGGACTGTAGTGTCCTTGAGTTATGATTCCAGTAAAATGATGTCCTTTATTTTCCAAATCTGACATAAACTGTAAGAATTTACCTTTAAACAATCGTTCCGCGGTCCTCCAAAATAGATTCATAGTGTCATCATACCTCATTGCACAAGAACTGACACACAAAAGAACGTTACCACCCGTACGAAGTGATCAGGCGTAATCCGCCTGGTTTCGAGGCGTAAACCAGGCGTAAATTATAGTTACGTGTTATTAGCCAGGCGTAAGCGAGCATAATTTCTATATATTGACGGTCGTAAATGCAAGGCGTAAATTTTAAAACCAGGCGTAATTTAAAAATATTGAGGCGTAATTTTTCAAAGAGGCGTAAATTTGGACTTACACTTTTAGAATAGGCGTAAATTTTGACTTAAACTTTTAGAAGAGGCGTAAATTTGGACTTGTACCTTTAGAAGAGCCGAAATTTGGACAAACTTTTTGTCACTTTGTTTACATGGAGGTGTAAACTGAACTTTTTTACTGGGAAAAGGAGGCATACACTGGACCTAAACTTTTTCTTTACTGTAAAAAGGAGACTGGACTGAATTTTCATCGCTAATAAAATGGAGATGAAAAAAAATTGCAGATCAATATACATTATAAATGAATGAAATGAATTAAAATAAATAAACACATACATTAGTTTTGTTTCATTTTGTTTAAAATAATAGGGTTTTAACAGTTTGATTAACCCTTACCCGAGTACATTTGAAAGTTGTATTCTATCGGACTAAGGAAAAAACTGCTTCTGAAACTACTAGCCTACTGTGCTTTTCAGGGTGCCAGTTAAAATGAATACATCAACTAGACGGGGTTGTTTTTTTAACAAAAACATATGTCTCCCCCCACAATCTCAGTGTAATGCATATAAACCAACCTCTGGACATCGTCTCGATAACTTCGCCAATGAAAAAACACTACGAGTACGAATAGTCTTAAGTACGAATTGTAAAGCATGAAAGTTCGTACTGCGAAAGTTCTCTAGTAAATATTCAAATCATACTTGCATTCAAATTAAAACAAAAGACACACGTAAAGGTATGACTTATTACAACGTAAATACATGCTTTCTTGGCGTTGGTACGTAGAGAATCGTGAGAAATCATTTCCATTTCCTGATGTTGACAATTCAGTTATTCGTACTATCACAAATGCGCATGCAATCGAACACTCATATTTCTCTGCAAGCGTCTGGCAACACATTTACTTCTATTCTATTCTATTCTATTGTTTTTAATTACTTTCATTTTGAATTGGCCAATCGCATTTAGTCTAGCGTAGACAGTTACACTGCGCATGTCAGTTTTTCAAACGATAATGTTTTCAAATTTTAACTTCCGGATAAGCGAACGGATATTTACAACTCACTAAAAAGTGATTTTAGAAAGGAATACTTCCGTAATTAAGACTCAACTTGATTTTGAAGACGGCCAATACATTGCCAATACATATTGTGAGGTTTACATTGACGTTCAAACAAATCGCATGATGCCATCGATAAAATGTGTATGCAAATACTCGGATGAGAAGGGACAGAACTCGTGGGCCGTTGCCTGGTAGTGGTATAATTTTGAGTGGTAAATTTATTTGCAGCTTTTACTGTGTTTAATTTTAAATCTTAGCTAATACATATAGAGATATTTATCTGATTGACCTACTGGAATACTCAAAAACATAATAAGTAGGACTCTAGTGGTTATCAAGCAGACCCATAGGCACGGCGCATCAGTCGCACCCAATGGGAGCCCAATTATTTTAGCGCTGTTCCATCAACATCCCATTCAATCCTAGTATTATAGATAGTGCCTCAGTGCATGTACACTGCTGGGGACTCTGACCGAGGTTGTCCGACACACTCAATCTCAGTAATACACACTGTTTTGGCCATTTTTCGCACCGTGTCGATAGTGTAATATATACATGCTAAAACCTACTTATCCGTGTAGCGGATGTTCCAATGATGCTATCGGACTATAATGTCTCACTCCTGGTAAAGCGTAAACAAACCACAAATCTGAACAAAACAAATAGTATAGGAAAACCCCTGTCTGTTGTCATTCAACATGCCGGAAGTTGTTAAGATAAATGCCACTTTCTGAGTGCCCCATAGCAGTGTATATACATAATGATAAATATGTATAATAATATTTATTTTTTACTCAAGTCACTGCAATATGTACAACTTTAAGTTTCAAATTTGTATAGATTCTACTTCTTAAATTAGCTATCCCCACATCAGCAGCCAAATTATATGACTTGTAAACTACAGAACGTTTATCAATTTACCTGTACAGATGACCGGTACTATATAAATATAACTTACATATTTTGAGGATCTACATCTCTGTAGATACAATATTAAACAACGGCTTTTAAGTTTAACCTGGGCCAGGACAGGCCCTTAGTGCATAAAATACACATCTTAGGAACGGCGAGATGATTTGTGATAATTGCGCCGTCCTTCGACGTGCCGCCGGTGGTGGTGGTGGGTGTGTGTGTGTGTGTGTGTGGGTGGGGGGGGGGGGTGAGACTTAAGGCCACTCAAAAACCAGGGGGGGGGGGGTTGGTGTGTAGGTTGTGGGGGAAATGAGACTTAAGGCCAAACTCAAAAACCAACTCGTAATTCATTTTATGCATATTCAAACATGGGTATTTTAAGAATCAGTGAATAAAACTACACTTTCAATTGGCATATTTACATTATTATATGACCTGGATAAAATGTTGATATATGGTTTTGTAGTGTCAGTGTCTTTAATATTTTGTTTCACAGTATAATTAGATATATATTTATATTTTTATTGTGAACTTTATTGCAGACAGGAGCTGTTTGTTCCAGTACGTACCAGTGTTAAAAGCACCAGTTGCTTCTAAGACTGGAAAAAATGACGTAACTGTAACAAGTTAAACCACTCTTAGGTAAGGCCAAAAAGAAAAATAGCCTATAAGATGTATTATGTATATTTACCGATAAAATGTATGGGTTTATTCACCAGTTCTTAAAATATCCATGAATGAATATGCATAAAATCAATTACAAGTGATAACTTCATTTGACACTCCAGTTTTTGGGTTTGTCCTGGCCGGTTATAATTCGTCAAAAGAGTTTGAATTCTCAAAATATGTAAGTTGTATGTGTAACCTCGTCATCAGTAGCTTTAGAAACCGTGTATCTCTGTTGTTAAAATAAAATTTTAAATATCTGATTTAAGACCGTTCATTATTTATAGGAAGATTTTCTTGGTGTTTGGTGTCATTTGGCTATATATAATGGCGTTTGTATTGCGTTGGAAGCAGACCACCCACTTATGTTGTGTGTCAAGTCTGTATTTCTTAATAATTTTCTTTCAAACTTGCCACAATGAATAACCAGCTTGGAGCGATCGCCATTATAACTATATCCAGCATTTCTGAAGAGCTGTACCAAGTTAGCTCTACTGATCTTTGATCTTATGCCGTGGTGCGGTGTCCGTCGTCTGTCCGTCTGTAAACTTTTTTGTAGCGACTACTCCTCTGAAACTACTGGATGGATTGTCATGAAACTTTACAGAAATGTTGCCTATGAAGTCTAGTTGATCCTAGCAAAAACTCATGTTGATGTGAAATACAAGATGGCCACCAAAGCTAAAAACATATTTTTAAAAAACAAGTTTGTAGCGACTAATTCTTGAAAACTATACGTGATATTGATATGGGAATTTTTCTAAAATAATCAGCATGACATGATGTTGGTCCTTGTCGAAAATCTTTTCGATTCAACGTCAAACGTGAGCGGCCATCTTTGTTTACATAGAGTTATATAGTAAAACACTTGTAGCGACTACTCCTGAAAGTAATTGACGGATTTTCATGACACTTCACGGGAATGTTGCTCTTCATGTCTAGTTGATGATAGCAAAATATCAGGTCGGCCGGAAATTCAAGATGGCCGCCAGACGTAGGAATCATATAATGGTGTATGTTTTGGTGTACATGAGCTTGAGTAAAGTTTTTATTTTTTTGCTTGTCAATTATTTTGTCAAAATGTTTAATGTCGAATCAAAATAATTTTTCAACAAGGACCAACATCATGTCATGCTGATCATTTTAGAAAAAGACCCATATCAATATCACTTATAGTTTTCAAGAAGTGGTCGCTACAAACTTGTTTTTAAAAATCTATTTTTAGACGTATACTCAAAATTAGTATGCGAAAATTACGATACAGTCTTGATATTTTAACAATTGTATGTGTTACTATTAAGCTATTATATTTATTTTTATAACTTGCAAATACTTTGACAAAATGGAATATTATCAATAACAAGTTTAATATATTAATTTTCAGGGTTAGAGATCAGTCCACGGGTAGCGGATGAAATGGAAGAATGTCTCAAGTGCAGATGGTCTCAAGTGCAGATGAATTAAATTCCATGGATGCCGAAGACAGTGAGATGTTAATGTTAAATGAGAGAGCCAGAGAAAAGAACACTGACACTTAACAAACCATATTTAAAAATATATATAATGAAGTTATTTTTCATTATAATTTTTTCTTCAGAAACAGCGAAAATATGTAGATTACTTTTGAGAGTACATGTGATTTTAATATTATCATCATGATCATTGGGTTTGTGAATTTAATAATTTAGATATGCACTTAAGAGACACAAAACTAAGATAATTCGCTTCCAATTTTGAAAATCTGCATTGCCGGTAAGTACCTTTGTCACTTTTTTTGTTTAACTGTTCTTGATTTATTACCCGATTTACATATTAAAAATTGAAAAAAGTTACTCTTGTCATTATGCTTCACCCTCTGGAAAGAGCATACAGTATAATAGTGGTATCCTTGTCTGTTTACAATATTGTTCAAATAAGGTTAAAGAAGGGCATTTGTGCTCGAAGGCGACATTGTCAAACAAGCATCTGTGTTTTAATGGCAAACTCGCCAGCAATTTTGTATGCATTTGACAGGGTAAAAATAAACCTGATTGCTCATGTCGCTCACTTTGCTCACATGACATGATGTTGATCCTTGTCGAAATTATTTCTATTCAACATTAAACACGGCCGCCAGCGGCCATCTTTGTTTACATAGAGTTTATGTAGTAAAAATTTGTAGCGACTACTCTGAAACTACTTCATGGATTTGCATGGAACTTCACAGGAATGTTGCTCTTGATGTCTAGTTGATCCTAGCAAAATCTCAGATTGGCCAGAAATTCAAGATGGCCACCACAGCTAAAAACAGATTTTTTGAAAACAAGTTTGTAGCGAAATAATTGTGAAAGATAAGTGATATTGATATGGGACTATTTCTAAAATGATCGACATGATGTTGATCCTTGTTAAAAAAAATATTTGATTCAACATTAAACATGACTGCCAGTTGCCATCTTTGTTTACATAGACTTATATTCTAAAAACTTGTAGCGACTACTGCTCCGAAACTACTTGACATATTTAGCGCTTCAAGGTCATTGACCTCTTGTTGTCGTTTTTCCAGGCTGAGTCTCATTTGCATTTTACACCTGGATTGCGCCACATTTACGCCTGGTTTATTATTACGCCTGGTTATTGACCAGGGGTACTCATTTGCATATTACGCCTCATTTTACGCCTGGATTCCGCCTCATTTTACCCATGGTTTATTATTTACGCTTGGTTTATTATTTACGCCTGGTTTATTTACGCCTGGTTTTATTTACGTGTGTGTGTGTATTTCTAAGGATTATAGTCCCTCCACCTACGACAGGCGTCCTACCCGACGATTATAGGCACAATGTCTGGACTTTTATCTGTGTGTTGCTGTGTGATGTGATGATATGTCTACTTGAAGCAGCGAACTCAATGGTTTCTTTATAGTGCTGCCACACTGGAATACCACGCCGTAGTAGACATGATACCCCCACCCACCCAGTCACATTATTCTGACACTGGTCAATCAGTTTACGCCTGTGAGCCTGGTTTTTGGCTAGGCGGACTCATTTACATATTACGCCTCATTTTACGCCTGGATTACGTCTCATTTTACGCCTGGTTTCTATATTCTTACCAAAACCACCAGTACGTCTGGTCACCATCAAAATTACGCCTGGTTTCGTTATCAATATTACGCCTGCTTTACGGGCGTCACAGTTCGTACGGGCACGTTCATTACCAATCTCAATGCTAATTTTTTCCTGGAAGCGATGCCCGAAAATAAAAATATAACACCTTCCATTCCGACATTCCGTTGCAGAGGGTAACATATCAGGTAAAGTTGAGGTGTGTAGGACTGGACAATACCTATCATAAAGAGACTCAATAAACCGAGTCTGCCACTTTTATCTCTTGTTTGTGTTTGTTGCTTCCAAGGGATCCCTTTTTCAGTATCTATTGACACTAACGTTTGTTTGGTGCTGTGTGGCGGCAATAAATAGTTGCCCCGACTACAAATCAGTAGTGTTATTACTTACTGATCTTTTGGGATCATCAAGCCCAATCTTCGTGGTTTAAAGTAAAATATCGCTTAAGCTGGTGCCAGGAGGCGTGAGAGGTGCAACACCTCTCTCGACATTACATCTCAAGAACAGACTCAATAAAACTGAGTCTGCTACTTTTATCTCTTGTTTGTTGCTTCCAAGGGATCCCCTTTTCAGTATTTATTGGGTTTCTTTTGTATTTTAAAACATGTTTTCCATTGTCGTATTATCAAGGTCAATACCATATTTTAATGGACATTCGGGTACAGCAACATATAGTTCGCTTTTATCATTGAAGAAACACATATGTCCTGTTCAGATTTAATTACCTTTATGGATTCAGTATGCGATAATGGAATAACTAACCTTCCATCTATGACGATGGTATCAAGAAACAAATTGAAATACTTTGACAGGTATTTGGTGTTAGAGACTTTCCTTTTGAAGCTTAAATTTGGATTTTCATATACATGACTTTGTGGTGTACAATACTGTCAAATGTTTCTGTTCCTTCTGTGCAGTAATAACATCGAAAGTTTAACACAGTGCTGTTGGGGAAAAAATAAGCGAAGTGTAAAGATTCGCAACCCGAACTATAGTAAACTACAAAATGGTTACCTTTTGTCTCAATAATGCATATACTACGAGAAAATAAGAAAAGTTACAATTGTAAAAAATCCCCAAAATCATCGAAAAACTAGCGTTTATAGAAAACATACCATCGCCAAACTAGTGCGTAACTTCAACAAACCAGCGCATAGAGATCTACAAACCTGTCTAGATTTCAATGAAATGAGCATTTAAGACAATAAATAAATACATATTTCGACAGATACTACTAAAGTATATCATTGCACAAAACCAGTGTAAAGGATACAGCATTTAGACAAAGATATTTAGAAGAAATGTAATAACATCATATACCGTACATTTTTCGGCTTGACTAATGTAATGAATGGAATAAACATATAAAACATACAGCAACATGTCGTCAAAGTTATCAGAGTTTAAGGCAGTGGAGAAAATACAACCTAACTTCAGAAACAATTGAAATATCGTAAGAATACTGCTTTGTTTACATTTGTAATATAAATTCAATCCCATGATGCAACCGAAACCGTCTACAAACTAGCGTGTTGATATCAACAAACTCAACTTCGATTCGCACTTTGCCTACAGGGGTTATACCTCGTGCTGGAATTCCCTATCTTCACCGGATACCAATGAACGATTCTTATAAACTGGCATCCAGATATTGTGACGGGAGGATGGACGTCCATATGTGGGGACTACTTTGTTAGTTTACACAATATTTACAGGGTTATGACGAAATGTAAACACCCGCACTAGATAGTATAAGTATAAAACACAGATTTACGTTACTAAACAAAGTATATTTATTTTGATAATACACTCGCGTAAACTTAGTTTTCTAAACATAATTGACAAGATAAATTTGACAAGTGATGGTGATTCGACTGAGTTGTTACTTTCGACTGGATCCTTTGGCTTACTTGGTTTAGTTATCTGAAAAAAATGAAACAATATAATTATAGTACAAGCAAGGTTTTACGCAAGCGTAAAACAGCTGCCAAAAGAAAATAGCATTATAACTGGGTAGAAACTGGGAACAAAGTTTAACATAATAACAGATCAAGTCACGTGTATTAAAACAATATTTTAAAAAAATGTTGTCACGAAGACGTAAACAAGGCACGACCATTTTTTCTTACCAGACACTTTCTTATCAAACATTTTAAATCAAGTCTGGTCAAATCCTTGACATACGTTACATATTGTTTACACATTTGTAGCACGACATGCTGGAATTACACATCAAAACAGACACCCCCCTCCCCCCCACCCCCAAACACCCGTCCCCTCTATCTTATTCAACTGAAATACGGCCGTTGTTTATGCAGGCATTGCTCTCCGTGAAAGTGCGGATGGGATCGTTTCAGATGCATGTCTATATGACAAATCAATGGATTCATGATTTCTCCATTCATATTCTTTTTCTATGGTAGGTACATACATACGAGCTATGATTCTTTCGGCTAAATTATACTTAGCTGTTTTATTCTTTAATTACTGAACGTTGAAAACGATACGTGTTTACGGTACTCTAAACGGGTAACTGTCAAACAAATGTCAAAGCTCATTGTCTCCAAATTATATGTTCCACTTACATTGATAAAGCTTGGTAATAAACACTCTTTTAAAGTTCGATTAACTTTGCCCTAATTTAACATTTCGCGAAAATGTCCGATGTACGAATATAGACAAGCAATTTATAGCATCAAATCCAAGTCAGAAATTCTGTACTCTTTAAGGTTGTTTGTCGCCAAGGGAGGACTGGCGTGGCAAAGAAAAGCTATGTTATACGTCCAACAGGACGAGTAGCATTCACAGAATACAGTCACTCCAACAAGTAGTACAACGCAAGGGTGATTCAAAAAGTACACCACAGACACATTCAGTAAAAAAAGCACATCTCAAACATATAAGAGTTGACAACAGGGGTACCGCCGCCATGGAACGGTGAGTGGCAAAAGGGATAACTCGACAAAAGTGTATAATACTAGATCACGAGGAAAGTTAAGGAAAACCCTCATAAAATGGGCAAAAATGTCGATGAGCACTAAACCTACACGGTATAAGATTCACAATTGGTATATTTGACCATATAGCAATTGTGTTTTTTTTTAAAAGTAACAATTCTTTACTTTAAAAAAAACACGATTCCTATACGACGAATCATATATAAAAGTTGCTCAATAAAGATTCGAATTGAAAAAAAAGTTTCAGATTTTATGTTACAACTTTTAATTTATTTTGCAACTATTTAAACATATTCGAGACCTATTTATTTGGTGCAAGATTCTCTAACAAACTAGGCTGTATTAAATCACAATATATCACAGTGGAAAGGAAGTTTAATAAAGATTGTTTCAAAGTGATTATGACCAAGGATCTTACGGTTTGTAAATTATGTCACATAGAAGTAATGTTGTGATAGTCGTTGTCGCAAAAATACGTTTATATTTTACAAGTAGATCAGGGTTTAGATCATAACATTTTGTAAACGTAAGAAGTTTATAGTAACGGCAGCCCTCCTGGGGTAGCTGTTTAGTTGTACAAATATATAAATAATAACGTACTCAAGTCCACTACAAGCTGTCGAAAAAATAGTAAGTTGAGAAACGTAATTGCTCGGGAAACATCCCATTCTAAGTGGGGATAATTAACAATATCAAAATTAAAATCATCTCTCTGTCACATATTGTGCTAATTATTTCTCCATTTGTAATAGTCAGATGTAAATCGAGAAAAGAAGAGACAGTATCAACAACAGGTCCAAAATGACCCTGAATCGATCACCTGAGGATCTTTCCAATGATGAAAAAAGTTTCCCTTCACAATTGCTGATTTTAAGTTGTCCCTATGTAAAAACATGCAAAATCTCTATATAAAAACTTTGAACCCCGGAGGTGCAGCCATCTTTGACCTCAGGGACTTCAAATGACCAAGCTTGATAGTCCAGTGATTACGATTTCCTCTAAACATGTGACCCCTTGGACAGGGCCAAATGTGATCCCAGGGTCACCATTTGAGCAAGCTTGGTAGAGGACCATAAGCTTATAGTAAATGCCAAATATTAAACCTCTGGCTCTTGCAGTTTCAGAGATGAAGATGTTTAAAGTTTTTCCTATATAAGTCTATGTAAAATATGATCACCCCCATGGTCACCATTTGAACAAGCCTGGTAGAGGACCATAAGCTTGTAGTAAATGCAAAGTATTTAAATATCTTGTTCTAGTAAAAAAAAATCCCTATATAAGTCTATATAAAACATCCCTATATAAGTCTATGTAAAACAGTGACCCATAGGCGGAGCCAAATTTGACCCAAGGGTTACCATTTGAACAAACTTGCTAGAGGATCATAAGCTGATGCTACATGTCATATATGAGAGCTCTGTGCCTCGTGGTTTCAGAGAAGAAGATTTTTAAATTTGTTTCCCAATACAAGTCTACGAAAAACATACAAAATCTCCATATACAAACTTTGGACCCCCGGGCACGGCCATTTTTTACCCCGTGGACTTCATTTGAAAAAAATGATAGTCTATGCACTGGCGATCATTTGAAAAGAAAACTGTCTCGATCTGTCCAGCGGTTCTTGAGAAGAAGATTGTTTAAGGTTTCAATCGTTTATAGTAAGGTGTCCATCTCGGATATTGAACGGACCTAATGTTAACAAATCTGAAAAGCATTCATGTAAGGATAATTCATGTGAAAATTGGTTAAAACTGACCAAGCTGTTTCTGAGGAGAAACAAAAGGTTAACTACGGACGACAGACGAAGAGTGATCCCAAAAGATCACCTTGAGCCTTTTTTATCATCGAAACCCAACCAAGCATAAATAAAATTACAAAACAGAATGTCAGTGATTACCTTTTTTTCGGTGAGCATATTATCCACGTCGCCTGGCACACGTATAACCTCTAACCTCCCTAATCAACGAATTAGACACTGGCCTTTCCATCCATGAAGTACATATATCTAGTTCCATTCTCCTCTTTTGCCTATTGATCTTTCCTAACAAAATAAATAAATAATTCGGTAAACGAAGCGAACGCTAGGCTGTGATTTGCAACTTCTGTGACATTTGCAGTACGCGTTTATTCAACAATAGCTTTACTCATTTCTGTATTAGTTTATATAATAGAATACACCAATGGCACAAACTATACCTAAGGGTTTGGTATTTAGGTCAATCATATATAAATGACATAATGAAAAAAATATATTTATTTGGATTCTCCGGAAAATACTATTTTATTACATTTTCATTTTTTTTGTGAAAATGAAACTGTTTTATATACACGTAATGTTGCATGTCCTAACGATGGTTTGAGTTTAAAGTTCGACGGCCATGTTTTATTTCATGAATA
Organism: Cyrtodaria siliqua; assembly: GCA_037043455.1. NCBI lineage: Eukaryota > Metazoa > Mollusca > Bivalvia > Adapedonta > Hiatellidae > Cyrtodaria > Cyrtodaria siliqua. The sequence goes on from JAWPHD010008779.1 coordinate 45,840, forward strand.
TGTTTATGTTTATTTAAATCAAAATCAATATATAACAATAGCTATTTACAATTCACACATTGCAATATCTGTGAAAAGGTAGAATACAATTTTATTTGAAAACTTTGAACAGGTTAATTAATCCACAGGTAAATGTATCTATCAATTGTCTCGTAATAGTAGTGTAGCTATATAATTCAGATTTATCTCATTTCCCCGTGCAGTCACGCAGTGGTAAACGTAATATCTACGTCATGCAAATAATACTTATTTTAATATAACTTAGTAGCGGTTTTAAATATATATTTCTCTCCGGGACAATCAAGAAATGTTCATATGATGTTTAAGACTTAAATTTGTTAATTGATAATACTACAAAAAGGGTGGCCATTCATCTTTAAGTGGAATTACAATTTGCATACTTTGACTTTCTCGGGTTACAGTCAAACATATATTGTTTTTAATTTTGTGTTTATTATTGTATTTCATTGTTGTTTTTTTGTTTTTGTTTTTTGTGTGTTTGTTTATCAAGAAAGTGTTTAAGCCAGATAGTTCATACAGTAAATGCTGTCATTGAATCCAAATATGAAACAATATGTTCTACTGTGCTACACACTTCAGACATGGACGCTTTTTTAAACAAGATGTCCATTTTATTTGGTAGGGTAGAAATTGCTGGCCGTATCTCGATTGAAATGTATACTCCTTGCACTGGCTAGCAAAAGTATTCCAAGGCGGTAGCCCTATTGTCAACCGTTTTTGTGTTTGTGACGTCATTTGCCTTTATTCCTTATTAACGTTGCCATTCATGTTTGTCGTTTTGCGTGTTTTTGGGTTTACTGTGTTCCTGTGAAAGCTGCATTTTCTGTTCGACTTTTATATTTATTTTTATGATATTTAGAAAGTAAATAATGACTAGATCAAGTCATTTAAGAAAGTGGGACCTTTAACTTGTCTGCGGCTTGAAGTCGAATACCATAGTCGAGAAGAATAGTAGTACAATTAAATATGTAATATTTGATCGAAAGTTTCAACACTAATATGTATACAGTCCACACTCAGTTACTAGAAGTTCAAGGGACCGGAAAAAAGTTCGACCTATCCGAAGTTCGAATTAAAAGATATTGGATTTCTGCTGGCTTGTTGTCCGAATTTCGCCTTATTCATTACCCCATCCACCAGTTTTACACTATGTTTATATTGCCGATATTTACCGATTTTTTATTAAAATAGAACCCTTCTACATATATTTGTTATGATTGTTTTGTTCTGTAATTAATAACTTCATTCAGCTTGAAGACAAAAATGAAATTACGTACATTATTAAACTCACTGTATCAAACGTTTTTTGATCAGTTTGCAGCATGCCTGTAATTGTAATTTCGTTTCGTAAAATGTCATACGGGTCATTTAATATTAAATTATATCAAGAAATTCTTAGTATCTTGGACCATTTTTTGGTATTGAATAATGAACGAACCTATTATCAAATATATTCCTCCCCTCCTCAAATTTACACCACACAATCCACCATTGGTACCGGTATATACTCTACGTCTACGTCTATAGGCAACGAATCTATTGGTCATCTGGAAAAAAAACACTGCTTAGTCTGAGAGCAATAGGCGGAGTAATGCAAAACTTTATACTCGTTATGCTGAACTGTAGTAAGTAAGTGTTATACAAACACATATTTAATTTTCACAAAATACAATATACATTACATTGTAAAAACAAAAAATAGTTTGTAACAGTGAAATAAGAAGAGAGGGTGGGGGTGGGGGAGGGGGGGGTTGTAAGAAGAGAGTGGGGGCGGGTCAGTTTGTACACTGTTAAACAACATCTGAGTTAATAGATTAAGAAAATACCAGCGTTCGTCATCAATAAAACACAAGTGAAGTAAGAAGAGTGGGGAGAGAGAGTGGTTGGGGGAGGGGGGGGATAGAGTGGTTTGGGGTGGGGGGTTATTCTGCAAAAGGTCCATATAAATAGTTATCTAATTCTGATCTTTGTATAACCTTCAATGTCCTGATTCTCCGGATGCGGAAGTAGTCATCGAAGTCTTGTTGCCCATTAGGATTGATCAGGTTGCTTCTGACTTGGACCACTAGAGCTAAATATACGAAATATAAAAAATCTTTCATTATTCTTGAGTTATTTTTCTTTTTTTAAATTTCCGGTCACTAAATGCATAAGGATATCGTACTATCACAGAGTTTTACGTGACTCTTCCGTGGCCGGCTTAGTAGCTAAAACGCTGCGTCTAAAACGTTCTCGCCTCTTACCGCTGTGGATTCAAATTCCACTGGGAGCTCCACTTTTCAAGTGAATAAGTGTCGATTCTTACGGTTGGCTGGAGCTAGACACTACTGGTTGTACCCAGGAAAAATGGTAAAAAAGGTCAACGTAGGAACTGAAAATAAAGTTAAAATAATATATCAATTCATGGAGTGGTTAAACAATATTGAGAAACCAAGTTGTCACGTAGACATGGGTTTAAAAGTACACCCCGAACGTTTTTTTCTTACCGGACGCAATCTCTCCCATTTTTAACATCAGTTCTTCTTCTTCTTCTTAAACATTTTATATTCAAGACATACCTTGTTCTGCCTTACATATTCACCCTTGTAGCACGACGTGCTAGAAGTACACATCAGCAGAGAAATCTTCCTCGCTATGTTGATTAAAGTCTGTTTATGCTCGGCATGTTCTTTTTAAAAACATCTTCGACATTATTTCTTAAGATTTTAGGGGAAAACACTTTTTATATTTTTGCTTCCCGGACAATTATTCACATGTAAGGGATGCGTGTGCATTAGCATTATAACTCAGATAAACTGTTCACTTCTACCGTGTGCAAGATTGCGTTACAAACGTGAAAAACTCAAAGAAACTATTAATTGCTACCTTACAAAACCACTACAGAGACGGTTGCTTAAACTTGCACTTACTTCATTTAACTAACTTTCTTAACCAGTTACATCAGATAAGCTTAAGGTTGAACATATTAATTGGTTGCAAAGTTTACTTGTAATTTGAAGTTGCTTTTTGTTGTATCAATGTTTTATGTTAAACAATATGTGAAAACAGATATAAAAACAAGAGGCCTGTATTGCTCTACTGGCCATATGAAGTCTGTGATGGAGAACACGACAACATTATGCAACCAGGGAAATCCAGACAGGGGTTCAGGAAAACTAGTCCGGATAAAGTTTGTGTATAAGGGGCCATAACTCCTTAGGGGCCAAAAATCATTCAGTCGGAACACAGCGATGATATTCGGAAATAGGCTACGTACTGATCATCCCTGCCAAGTGTCGTTGAAATCCGGCCAGGGGTCAGGAGAAATAGTCCGTACAAAGTTAGTGTATTAAAACCGTTAAAAGGCCACAAATAAATATATTGCAGACACATGCAAATATATCAATGAAATATCGATAAATAAATGGTGCGAACTTCTGGGTGACCGAAACCATATGTCTCTGCCGAAACTAAATAACTGTGTGTTTTTCCAAATATATACGTTATCATAGACTGCGCTAAAAATATATACGTTATCCTAGACTGCTACACTGTCCCGTTTTTTCAAACTCGCACAAGCCAATAAAAACGCTGAAAACACGGACAAGAGCAGCATTATTTTAGCGATTGCGAGCGTCTAATCCTCGTAAACAATCATGGCGGTCTTTAACGCTGTATGGTTAACTTGGTTAATGTGTTTTGTTTTGTTTGTCCGACATTATACATGTATGTTTCCGGTAAATGATGATACAACGTATGATTTGGAGAGCTTCATTATATCTCTCCCTCGTCTTGCTGACGAGGCCACTCGCCTGATGCATTCGGACAGTGACTTCGGAATGTGACGTCGTGTCGCCTACGTCACGTCACATCGCATATGTGACATCTGTTGTATTTTTCGTCAGAGGCGAAGTAACTCTCATTGAAAGCAGTCAGCTTTTCATCTCTTCAAATTAAAACAACACCAAACAAAATGTCCACCGAGCCTACGAACACCATGGTCTAATCTAATTATAAACTAGATTATATATACAGCACCAGTACCACGTGGATCCTAGGATAAAAACAGGTGGTATTTAATTTTGGGGCTATTTTTAGCTGGGTAAATGAGGTCAATGACTCAAAATCAAAAGCAAAACAACTTACAACTCCGATGGCCGCTAGCAAGGCCTGAAATTGCGGGTTGCTTAACAACTGATCAATAGTTCTTCGTACGTTAGCGGTTTGGTCGTCCATTTTTAGCGGATTGTTATGTTTTCGCGGTAGAGAAACTACAACATGTGGAACACTTCTCGGACGCTGAGAAATGCGCTCTTTATATTTGGCTTGTCTCGAGTTTGAAAAACGGGACAGTGTAGCAGTCTACGCCAACGTATTTATTTGCAGCTCAGCCTATGCCAACGTATTTATTTGCAGCTCAGTCTACGCCAACGTATTTATTTGCATTCGCAACATCCGCAGCATTACACGAATGTATTTCGCAGGTTTCCATATTGGTTACGTCATACTAGCGTGACACGCGTTAGATTCCCGCCAAAACGAATTTGCATTCAAAATCAAAGTTATCCTCAACATTTTGCAATTCCATTTAGCCGATTGCTCCATCTATAGTTTATTTACATGAAAGCAGTGATAAAACCTTCGTCTGTATTGTAAATAACAAACATTTGCAAATCATACATCAACACGTGTAATAGCGGCCACATTGTTTATGTAGCAACAGCTTAGCAGCAGTGCTCTATTTCCTGTGCCGTTGCCTTCCGGCTAACAGAATGTAAAGATTTTGAACATACCGAAGCGCCGTGATACACACGAGGCGTGATCCCGAAGGATGACGGGATTGGTCGAGCGTTCACGAGTGATTTATTTGCAGAAGGTATATATATTTGGAAAACAAATATGTATTTCACCCAGAAGTTCGCACCATTATTTATCATTTATCGATATTTCATTGATATGTTTGTATCTGCAACATATTTGTTTTAGAGAAACTATTTATTTTCATCTCAAATATTTTCGTCTTCAATATATTAATATAACGAGTTCGAAGTTTTTTAACCAAATTACCACTTTTTTACTCGAGTGACATTAATTCAGTATCAAATTTATGCTGTTAATTATACTGTTTATTACATAACTTTAAGTAAAAGAAGAAAATATTTTACTTTAAACCAGTGTTTTTTTTAACAAATAACGCTAGTGACGATATAACTTGTTTTTGTGATACTAAAATTACGTCATTCATAGGTTCAATGTAAATTTATGACAGTTATGTAATAAATTTTTATAAAGCGAATATATTTTTCGGTACTACATACAAATGTTTTCGTCTGTAATATATAAATTAGAAAAAAAAGTATTCAGAGTAACGTCTATATTTGCGTCTGCAATATATATTTAAAAACAGAATATATATTTTTCAGAATATATATTTCTAGGAGTAACATATTTGTTTGATATATATGTTTTTGAACAGAATATATATATTTCGTAGAAACGTATATATTTGTCTGTATCATATATATTTTGTGTTCAATATATATATTTCGGAGTAACGTATATATTTGTCTGTATCATATATTTTTGTATTCAGTATATATATTTTACAATCAACGTATATATCTTGCAATATATAGTCAGGTAGGGCGCCTCATAAACGAGGCCAAATTATAGCATATTCAGAAAATTAACGGCCGTAACTCCGATGTAAATGGTCCAATCTGGCTGGTTTTCGAACTTGATCGAGCGTTTATCAATACCAACAATCAGGCAAGGTTTGGTAAAGATAGGATGAAAATGGAGGCGCTAGAGTATTGACAAGACAAAATATAACAAGTTTTGTTAATTCAAGGGCAATGAACTCGTCCGTGCTTTCATTGAGATTAACAATCTGGTCAAGTTTGGTAAAGATCGGATGAAAAATGAAAGTGCTAGAGTGTTAACACCAAAAAGTTAAAACATTTTTCAGTATTCAATGGCCATAAATTCGGTGTTACTGGTCCGATCTGGCTGGTTTTCGAAAATGACTGAGCATGCATCTATATCAACAACATGGCAAAGTTTGGTAAAGGTACGAAGCAAACATTTCGAACTCGTCCGAGCTTTGATTGGTATTTATATTTGATTTGGTAAAGATAGGATGAAAAATGAAGGTGCCAGTGTGTGGACAGCAAAAAGCCAATGGACGACGGACGGACGACAGACAAAAGACCATTGCATAAGCCCTACTGGCAATGGGCATATGAGACACTTGTTTGCAAATATTTCAATTAGGATACCAAAGTCAAGATTATTGAAAACATATAATCAGATGTTTTTTAAACAAAACCAAACTCCTATTTAGTAAACAAGAAACTTACCAAAATCATTTGCGCAATAATATTGCTGTCTGGTTCTATCGGTATCAACGCATGTGCATCCTAGATTTAAACCACAGAATCCCGCAAAGGAAAGCACAAATAACGCGTCTTTCATCGTTGCTTACGATTTTAGTATGATTATTATTGGCTGGCTGAAGCTCATTTATATTATTACATTGTCGCCGGTGATTGATGTGAATTGGAAATTCATAAAAAAAAAGTTTTGTTTATTGCTGTTGCGAAATTAATTGCAGGTCATTGCCCGTTTCATTTATATGTGACATCGTGTGGTGGTACGATAAGGAAATATATAAGGTAGGTCAAACGCATGTGCATCCTAGATTTAAACCACAGAATCCCGCAAAGGAAAGCACAAATAACGCGACTTTCATCGTTGCTTACGATTTTAGTATGATTATTATTGGCTGGCTGAAGCTCATTTATATTATTACATTGTCGCCGGTGATTGATGTGAATTGGAAATTCATAAAAAAAAAGTTTTGTTTATTGCTGTTGCGAAATTAATTGCAGGTCATTGCCCGTTTCATTTATATGTGACATCGTGTGGTGGTACGATAAGGAAATATATAAGGTAGGTCATAATCACAGGTGGCTGTATCGGTGTTTGGAACTAAAAAAATTAAAAATTAAAAAAATTTAAAAAAAATCGTGTTATTTGTTGAAAACAAACATATTTTAAGTTTTCCTGAAAAAATTGTCCAGAAGTATCGTATTTTAAGTTTTCCTGAAAAAATTGTCCAGAAGTATCGATAACTACGATTCTTCTGGACAATATTTTCAGGAAAACTTAAAATATGTTTGTTTTCAACAAATAACACGATTTTTTTTTTATTTTTTTTTTTATTTTATTTTTTTTTAAATTTTTTTTTAGTTCCGAACACCGATACAGCCATCTGTGGTCATAATCTGTGCCGGATTTCCGCTTACATTTTAGTAGCTTGTCGTAAAAAAAAAAAAGGTTGTAGATCCATACTCAATGTGCATTTTAATTAAAGTAGGACCCATACAACGTCCGAGCTAATTATTGTTAATGAAATAGTTGGATCTTACATTATATGTACAACTGTTACCAGTATAGTCCCATTTAAAGTAATATTTATGATTTAGCAACAAAACGCAACCGCGTCGTCGAGCTTTCCAGACTAAACATGTTCATTAACAATAATTAACCGAAAGATAAGATGAGGTTTAATGTAATCTGTAATGCATGATTATGAAGGTTTTTATTGCGTCGCCTTTTCGAAGGAAAATGCGATACACAGGGATCACTGTCGTCCGTCCGTCAGTCTGTGACGAAAACTTAACGTTGGCCATCACTTTATCATTTCTTCATGTTTCGTCATTAAACCTTCAGTATATACTCATGACGACATCGACATGACCTTACTAAAATATAAAGGTCAAGGTAACACTGAAGTTCATTATATTGGTTAAATACATTTATTTCTTCACGAAAACTTAACATTACCTTTAACTTTCTAATTTCTAGATACTTCTTCATCAAACTCTCATTATATACTCATGCCGACATCGACATGACCATACTAAAATACAAAGGTCAGGGTCACACTGTAGGTCATAATATGGATTAAATACTCCATTTTTTCTTCAAGGAAACTTAACGTTGGCTATAACTTTCTCATTTCTTCATCAAACTGTATATATATACTTATTATGACAACATCGACATGACCTTACCACAATATAAAGGTCAAGGTCACACTGAAGTTCATTATATGGGTTAAATACATTTTTCTTCACGAAAACTTAACGCTGGAAATAAACTTTGTCATTTCTTGATATTTCTTCATCAAACTTCCAATATATACTCATGACAACATCGACCTGATCATACTAAAATATAAAGGTCAAGGTCACACTGAAGGTCAATATATGGGTTAAATACTCACTTTTTTTCTTCACGAAAACTTAACATTGGCTATAACTTTCTCATTTCTTCATCAAACTCTCAATATAAACTCATTATGACAACATCTACATGGCCATACTAAAATATAAAGGTCACAGTCACACTGAAGGTCATTATATGGGTTAAATACTCATTTCTTTTCTTCACGAAACTAAACGTTGGCTATAATTTTCTCATTTCTTATACTTCTTGATCAAAATTCCAATATTATAGGTTATTGCATTTGTATGGCTAAATATTACTTGGAACGAGTTGTTTTGGCAAAGGACGACGAGCTTGCGAGTCGTCCTGCGCCAAAACAACGAGTTCCAAGTAATATTTAGCCATACAAATTCAATAACCTTTTTATTGTATACTTTCATATTGTTTTCGACCGATATTAATTATTGTGTTATTTCCATTGTAAATGGGTTCTTTCTTCAACGTTGGACTCAATTCGTGTCCTACCGTTTATTTAATGTAGTGCGGATGAATATGTATCTCGCTGAATTTTTGTCCGGCTGCAGGCGTTCGATTTGGAGGACGACTATTTGCCAACTACGATTCGGCGGTATCTACCAAATGTAGGTTTTTGAAAACACGCCCCAATATGTAAACCCCGCCTACAGCCTGTGGAAAAAAAGATGGCGGACGCAATGTCAACATCGTCCGGTGAAGACTCAGCGGACGATTCAATTTCGCCAGTTCCGCAATATTTCACGACAGATGATGAACTTTATAGATATATAGAGGCCTTACAATTGAAGGAATCTTCAAAATATGTACTATCAAAGTGCCGGAATCTGTCTCTTCGAGGTAAGGCTCTTGTTTTTCGTTCCGGTAAAAAGGCGGGAAAGACATCCAGAATTTACTGTGCTTAGCCGCAAATACGATTAATTCGAAGGGGAAACACCAGCAACAGTTTATTGCATTAATTTTTGTTGTTTATTTAGCAATGTTATTGATGTAAAAACAGTTTGTGTGGAGCATGTGGCCCTCTGTGACAAATGAGTGGGTGGGGTAACGGTAGGTTTACCGGGTCAGGTTTACTACCACAATACTATGAAAATAATGTATGTAAACATTGTAGTGACTGTATTCATGCACTCAATTTCATATAAGGAAAACATTGTCAATCATCACATTTGTAACATGACAAAGGTGGAAAAAATCATGTCTCCAATAGATCCGCTTTCAGCCCTTAAACCAGAATCCCAACTAAACCTACTATGAGTCAAGTGATGATGTGAAGCTGTGTCAGCGGGGACACACTTGTCCCTGGTACCTCCTCGGAAGCTAAATTGGTTCATATCAGATGATTCTATGTAGGTTTGGGCATCTAACCTGTACCTCTATCTTTATTCGAGAATGCTAAATCACAACTATTAAACGGAAGTAACTACCAGAAGTAGGTTATGAATATTCATGTCAAAGTAATGACGCGTAATGATTGACATATCTAATATGTCCCATTCGTGTTATCGTCGTCGTCTTTGTTTTAATAGTACGGGAACTTTTTTCCTTTATTTGTTTATATTGGAATGGGAACCTATTTTTTTATTGGTCTGTCGTTTAAAAAAACGCTTAAAAAACGTACATATGTTAAATTATTCAAACTAACCTATATACTTGGATATTTTTTCTTAATAGTTACAGTGCTTTTTATGATTAATTATCATCCCAGATAGTTATAAGTCCTTTAAAGTCATTTTTTTGTAAATATGATTGAAAACATAACAACGGATTCGTATTTAACTTGAAACCCTAATTAAAGGAACAGCTTATTATTTTATGAGCTTATTTCTTTATATAACTACCACAGGTAGGTTTCAAACAAAATTGTAGACTGGGTAATTTTTTCCTCAATATTTAATTTTTTGTAACATGTTTGTCTGTGTTTAAATATAATTGGAAATATAACCGCAGTTTCTTAATTAACTTTAAACCTTTATTGAAGGGACAAACAGTGATTTTACCTACCACAGGTAGGTTCCCATAAAACCCCATATTAGGCCTATATTTTTTCCCTCATATTTAATTATTTTAATTTCATTTATCATACATGTGATTGAAAATATAACAACTGCTTCTTATTTCACTTTAAACTTCAATTAAAGGGACACACAAACGTTTTTCTTTACATAACTACCACAGGTAGGTTTCAAACCAACCTATATACTAGGTGTTTTTTTCTGAATATTTAATTATTTCAAGATATTTTGTTGTAAATATCATTGACAACAACAGCTGATTCTCATTTAACTTTAAAGCCTAATTAAAGGCAGCATATGATTTAACCTGATATAACTACCACAGGTAGGTTTCAAATAAACCTATATATTGTGTCTTGTGTTTTTTTCATTCTATTTAAAAAAATTAAGCTGTTTTGTTTTCGTATATATGATTGAAAACATAACAATGGATTTTTGCTTAAATTTAAACTTAATTAATTAAAGGAACAAAACAATGGCTTTACTAGTGAGGCCTCTATAGCCCAGTGGTAGAGCACTGGGCCCACAAGCGGAAGGTCGTGGGTTCAAACCCCGCCGGATGCTGGTCTCTCCATTATCATCTTTCATTTATTCATTGCTTATCATGCATTACCGTTCGGCAAAATTCCACCTTCTCGGCCCTCAAATTTGATTCATGAGTAGTTAGTACCTCACTGCTGTCTTGTGACGATGTTAGGCCGACGTTCACTGAAAGAAGGGAAGCTGTAGACAGAAATTCGTTGGTTCTTCGTATGGCGCGTCTAAAGTATGCAGTGGCCAGTGGCCTAGTAGTGGCATAGTAGCTTGAATGGAGTACCATGTAGTACTAGGGGGAGGCTGTTTCACAGCAATAGACAATAACAGAAGACATATCAGCAATGTCCCAGTAACAGTACAATCCGAAGGAAAAAAGAGAAAAATCAGGTGAACTGCGGGTGAACAGCGAGAGTCGTCGCAGAAACGGAATATACAGCGAGGCTTCAGCAGAAAGTATGTCAGAACAGATCACCATCTAGTAGGAGGGACAACAGCAGAGCTGGCGGAAGACGGAGTGAGGGGAGGCGAAAGAAAGGAGCAGATAAAAGGGGTTGAGAAGGTGGGCAAAAAAAACCCCAAAAAACAACAACAAAACAATGGCTTTACTTGACCTAACTACCAAAGGTAGATTTTCAACAAATCTATATATTGGACTGTTTTTTTTCCCCCTAAAATTTAATTCTTCAAACATTCTTTTTTTAGTAAATATGATTGAAAACATAATAGCAAATTCTTATTTAACTTTAAACTGAAATTAAATGGACAGCATACGATTTACCTGATATTACCACAGGTAGGTTTCAAACCCCCCTATAGACTGGGTCATTTTTTCTCAATATTTTTTTTTTTTCAAGATATTTTGTTGAATCATCATTGAAAACATAACAGCTGATTCCTATTTAACTTTAACCTCTAATTAAATGGGCAGCATATTATTTTACTTGAAATAACTACCACAGGTAGGTTTCTAACCAACCGATAGACTGGGTAATTTTTTCTCAATATTTAATTATTTCAAGATATTGTGTTTTGAATTTCATTGAAATTCTTATTTAACTTTAAACTCTAATGAAAGGGGGGGCAGCATATGCTGTTACCAGAGGTAGGTTTCAAACAAACCTATAGTGTTTTTTTTTCTCAATATTTAATTTTTTCTAACATTCATTTACGTCAATATGATTAAAACCGCTGATTCTTAATTAAATTTAAACCTTTTTTTAAGGGACAAACAATGATTTTACCTGACATAACTACCATAGGTAGGTTTCCCATAAAACCCTATATTGGGCTTATTTTTTCATCATATTTAATTATTCTGTTTTCCTCTTTGATACATATGATTAAAATGATATCAAATATGGATAAATAAGTCGAACATGAAAAGTAGCATTCAAAGACGACAGTCAACCACAAACACACGCACACACAAAAAACAACATTACAGAAGAATACAACCATGTTCATACGTTACCATGTGATGTGGTGGAAGTAACTACATTTTGTGGCGGAATAACACCTCGGACGGGTGCAAATCAACAACGAAGGTAAGAAAATGAGTATTTGTGTGTTCTTATTTATATATTCCAGAATTGTGACCTAGCGCAAGATGTGGTCAATACATTTTTGAACACTTGTCTGAAAGTTGCTTTGTCTAAACGTAATAATTTAGTCCAACGAAGGTTCCGACAATGCATGCAGTAGAATAATGAAGCTTGGTTCATTCTCCTTCACTCCCGGGAGTAACTTTGAAATATAAAATAAATATAAAAAGTTGAGAAGTGCAATAAAAATAAGAGGGGCGAGTAGTAGTAGTATTCTTTATTTACATATACATTTGTGTTTGTATAGACAAATAATAATTATAGAACAAATATATACAGGAGAACAATAAGAAAGCGTATATGTACACGTCCTGACAAAGATCAATTGCAATTCATATTCATTATATATCATATAAGGTTAATATTAGTACGGATATACATGCTTATTAATTCACCACGGACGTTTTTAATATTTAATAATAGTTGCAATTCAGTTGCTGACTACTTTCACTTAGTTTGTCTACCACAGACTTTAAATAAACAATGACATAGAAACCCGTTGTTGAGTGGAGACAAGTTTTAACACAGTAAATGAAAACACTTCACTGACAGTCAAACTACAAGACACGCAGTCCCAGTAAATGAAAACAATTTACTGACGGTCTGTGTTACCAATGTGCTTGCATTCTTCATCAAAAAACTTTTCAAACTATAATAGTCAATATGATTTTTAGCAAATACATTAGGAGAGCATATACATTATAATTGTAACATATAATACAAATTCAAAAGTTAACATTAGCAAACGTTAACGTATATATATAACGGATCGGAACTATAAACATCAATCAATGCATGTCGATTAATGATAATTTTACAGTTAGACTAAACATGAGTACAGAATTTGAAATAAATACCAATTATATCAATCATATTTTACCATATGCATGACTCTTGCCGAAGCGAAACACAAGAAGACAGGATGGTGCAATATACTCAGCTTAAATTAGTATAATAACATAATTAGAGGTTATTAACCGGGGTAGGTGTGCCTCTTTGTGATATTGGCCCGAGATAGCCATATGAGGCCCGAGAGCTTTAGCCATGATACGCGGTTTTTATTTTTGTCAAAATGATTTATCTGAATCATCTATCTATGTTATGGCAAGATACCTCCGTCATCGTAGTGTATGTATTTGGGTCAGCTAGACAACACAAACACATTGACCAGCCGATCTACTGGGTTTGGAAATTCATGTTTTTGATATATGAACCAACTTAATGCCGGTATCATACGACAACTGCATTACTTTAATATCGATAATTGCGGCAATGTTATGTGTCGCTAACCTCTCAAATTATATTCTACTTTCGCCTACTTCACGGCGAGAGTAAATTCTGTCTCTAGTCCATCTACTGTCATGTGTCTTTTGTATGTATAGTAAGTCTCAGTTGTGCATTTGATGATATAATACCATTTTAAAAAATCTGACATTTTATAACTTTTAATGTTAGACAAAAATAATATCATTTAAACTAATGGATATAATTAGAAATACGAAACCATGTGTAATGGGCATATCTTTATTTCATTTAAAAAATATACACATATATCGAGGTTACATCGCGTGTGTATACAAACTATATAGTACATATAAAATAACAAATATACGTTATGTTAATTGCTTATCTGTTTGAACCATTTGAATCAAATACAATCTATCAAGTTTGAGCGCTCAACTTAAAATAGAACTTATTACATTTGCCGTTTCAGTTTGTCAGTGACAATATTATCAAAGCAAGTTTTTGAAAATGAAGACTCTATAGCTAGCGTTAGCTTAACTCCTTAGAATATATAAATTCAGTTAGACTCATTTAATTAATGCAATTAAGAACGATGATATATTTTCTAAAAATGGCGACTCAAAAGCTCTATACGTGTACTATGCCTTTTAATGATTATTTTAAAGAAATGTTGGGTTTCTGAAATCCTGTTATGTCACGAAAGTTGTAAAAAATAAATAAATCTGAAGTTATAAAAGCTGTAAAAAATAAATAAATCTGAAGTTATAAAATTATCTTTCCTTTATAAAGTTGATAAACATATAATCTCAATTAGTTTCACTTTTAAGCCCAGAATATCATACACGTCTAAACGGTTAAGCACGTGAGGGGAGAATGACAAAACGTTTTTACTTTAAATGTGATTTATTCCGTATATCTCGTAAGACATTAGGTGTAGTTCGTTAGCGTTCATACTATTTTTTATATATCACATATTATCCCTTGGCATTGTCCACTAAAGACATTTTTTATCCTTTATTTTTTAAAAAAATAATTTCCAATTTAATCATGTTATTTATTCCGTTTATCTGTTAGCGCACTTGGTAGCAAGACATTGTCTTAAGACATAATAAGTTGTTTTTTTAATTATAAAATTGAAATTTACTTCGTATATCCGTGATACACTCAGCCGGCGTATAAAGTACGGATGAAGCTAGAGTGTAATAAAAATGCAATGTATTAGTATTTAAGGTATTAAAAATCGGGGTAACTACGGTCTGTCCCATATACTCTCTACTAGTAGTAGTTACTGGGAAACAAGTCTTAGATATTTGTAATCTAAAACATGTTCAGTTGCCATCCATTATTTTAAGGTTGAAATTGATAAAAGTGTATTGTGTTATATGTGATACTGGTCCGATCTGGCTGGTTTTCGAACTTGTCCAAGCTTTCATTGATATTAACAATGTGGTAAAGATCGGATGAAAAATGAAGGCCCTATCGTCTTAACGAGAAAAAGTTAACGGACGACGACGGACAACTCGCCATCCCATAAGCTCCACTAGCCCTTAAAACGACAAACGTTTAGACAAAGCAACTTCAGGCGAGTATTCAAAAAGGTATGGACAACATCTTGCACTAGGTCACAATTCTGTAATATATTAATAAGAACACACAATCTTTTTCTTACCTTCGTTGTTGGTTTGCACCCGTCCGAGGCGTTATTCAGCCACAAAATGTAGTTACTTCCACCACATCGCAGTGTAATGTATGGACATGGTGACAACATAACAGATGAATGAAAAGTCAAATACATCACAAACCCAAAAAGAGGGTTGACATTAGGGCTACCGCCTTGGAACGGTCAGTGGCAAAAAAGGCCGCTGGGGGTTAAACCCGGTCCTAGGGTGCACCAAACCTCACACTTGCCCTACTGTCATCCCATTAAAACAGGACAGCGTAAATAAAGAAATCCCAGCCATGATGTAATCTCTAACCAACGAACGTATCCTTTCCCGTTTTCGTTTTCGCACTGGAAAGGGCTTTCAGTAGGGAACACTGTGTATTCTCTTCCTCATAGTAATATAATAATATTTATTTACATTTGCATTTCACACCACCCGCTCCCCTAAAACTAGATTTTAAAGTTCGCAAGAGCTACATTTAGTACGAATTCCTATATAAATATATACTTATATATATATATTTAAAAAAATAATTAAAAAAAAAAAAAAATTCTGACAAAGGACAACTTATACCCTCTGTCACGTTTCTTGGTTTTTCTCTCTGCAGTGTGGTATATTGCAATTTAAATGACTATTCTATTCATTTGTTTCTGTATCGAATTGTATTAAAATGTGCACCACACTTAAAACTGACTCATCAAATGCATAATAATCGCCATAAAGTAATAATACTGAATTTCAACTGCTCTAGTATTCTACATCTATGTAATCCTAGCCTCACTTCTCCCTTACCTGCTACTTCTTCTACCTACATCTCATTTACCCCTACCCCGTTAAATAACATTTTAAATATTTTGTGTACTATGCCTCATGTTGTTATTTCATGTATTTCATATATGTTGTAACCCGAGTGAAACAATAAAGATTAAGAAATAAGAAGTAAAACAAGAAGTTAAAAGTTTGGAGACGTTTGTTGTGGTGCAGGCACTAGAAATCGAAATAAAGCGGGCTTTATACGAATTTTTATGTAATTTAGGAATCCAATACTTAGTAGGCAGTTTGTTTACACCAGCCTTGAAAGTAGTGCACCGAGTGATATGTGCGGAAACATCATCCTCAGTAGAATTTACTGGAGTATACAAATTGGTGCTGCGGAGTTCCAGAGTAATTGACGTAATGTAGGCGTCAAACAATAATTATATTATTAGCTGCTTTATCTTCTTATTTAATCTTAAACTCCAAAAGGGACAAACATAGCTTTTACTTTATTTAACTACCACAAGTTGGTTTCAAACAAACCTGTATACTGGATCATTTTTCCCCTCAATATTTAATTATTTCAATAAATGTTGCTGTAAATATCATTGAAAACATAACAGCAAATTCCTGTTCAACTTTAAAGTCCAACTAAAGAGAAACTCAAAGTTTTTACTTTACATAACTACCACAGGTAGGAGGTGTCAAACAAACCTATAATTAGGTGTTTTGTCCTCAATATTTAATTATTTCAAGATATTTTGTAGTAAATATCATTGAAAACATAACAGCCGATTCTTATTTAACTTTAAACTCTAATTAAAGGGGCAGCATGTGATTTTACCCGACATAACTACCACAGGTAGGTTTCAAACCAACCAATACACTGGGTCATTTTTTCCTCAATATTTAATTTTTCGGACATTCATTTGCATAAATATGATTAAAAATATAATGGCTGATTATTAAAAACTTTAAACCATTATTAAAGGGACAAACAATGATTTTAACTGACATAACTACCACAGGTAGGTTTCTCACAAACCAATAGACTGGGTCATTTTTTCTCAATATTTAATTATTTCAAGATATTTTGTTGTAAATATCATTTAAACATAACAGCAAATTATTATTTAACTTTAACCTCTAATTAAAGGGGCAGCATATGATTTTACCTGATATAACTACCACAGGTAGGTTTCAAACAAACCAATAGACTGGGTAATTGTTTCCTCAATATTTAATTTTTCTGACATTCATTTGCGTAAATATGATTAAAAATATAACCGCTGATTCTTAATTAACTTTAACATTTATTAACGGGACAGACAATGATTTTAGACTGGGTCATTTATTATTTCTCAATATTTGTTTTTTCTAACATTCATTTGATAAATATGATTAAAAATATAACCGCTGATTCTTAATTAAACATTTATGAAAGGGACAAACAATGATTTAACTGACAAAACTACCACAGGTAGGTTTCTCACACACCAATAGACTGCGTAATTTTTTTCTTCTCAATATTTAATTTTTCTAACATTCATTTGATAAATATCATTAAAAATATAACTGCTGATTCTTAACTTTAAACCTTTGTTTTTTATCTGACATAACTACCACAGGTAGGTTTCTCACAAACTAATAGACTGGGTCATTTTTTCTCAATATTTGATTATTTTAAGATATTTTGTTGTAAATATCATTTAAACATAACAGCTGATTCTTATTTAACTTTAAACTAATTAAAGGGGCAGTATATGAATTACCTCATATAACTACCACAGGTAGGTTTCAAACAAACCTATAGACTGGGTCTCTTTTTCCCCTCAATAGATAACTTTTCTAACATTCTTTTTCGATGGTCTTCAACTTTGTCATAAATAAGTGAACAAAATAATTAAGGTTTCATTTCTTAATTAATTACTCTTTTCATTTCCAGTTACATTTTCTGTTTGTAATTCAGTACGAGAATGAGAAAGCAACATTATAACAATGTTATGAATTTAATTGAACAAATTTTCAGCTATATGTATAAATATTTCACTACCGCTCATGAACAGTCTCA
This sequence comes from Cyrtodaria siliqua, assembly GCA_037043455.1. Lineage (NCBI taxonomy): Eukaryota > Metazoa > Mollusca > Bivalvia > Adapedonta > Hiatellidae > Cyrtodaria > Cyrtodaria siliqua. The sequence continues at coordinate 63,994 of JAWPHD010008779.1, forward strand.
ATCAAACCGAGACTGTAATATTTCATACGTGTCGTGCTCGGCCGTTTCCAAAGTTCCATTATTATACTCTTTTTTACCACCACAATGGTAACGTAACTAGCTTCAAAACACACACTTTGGGCAAACTAAGTCATGATGTTTTAATATAATAATTATAAACTTTAAAATAATAATAATAATCTTTATTTCCTCCATTTATAAGAGAGCATATATAATAAACAATGATGCATACAGAACAATAGTACAGCCGATAATTTCAGAAAGCAGATATATACATTTAAAAGCATAAATCAACATATTTACATAATGCATAGATCAATGATATTTAAGCATAATTATGAGCACTCACTCATTTCTGCATGTTTGAACACAGTAGTAATAATACCCAGCTGTATCAAAATATCAAAACAAAATATAAAGCACTAAACAATAACTAACCATTGTGTATTTTATATAATACAACCTTATTATCAGAAATAAATAGAGGATCTTAAACGAGTTCCCATTTAATATAAGATTTATGGAACGAGTTGATGAATTTTTTTAATTTTAAAGAGCCTTTTTATCGAGTTAAAATTAAAAAATAATTCATTACGAGTTTCATATATCTTATATGGAATGGGAGCGAGTGTAAGATCCATTTTATCACATAACATTGCAATCAAATTAGTAAAAAATACTTCAGATGAATTGAATTGAATTGGGGTTTTAAGGCGCACCAACACATTACAGGTTATATGGCGCCTAACAGGCATGAACATGCCAGGCTCATCTTCCATGTACATCGAGATAAAATATGGAAAATGGGCCTAGAACCTTCTCACCCTGAACTGCAGAGTTGCTGCAAATTCTATCGTAAAAACTCCATTTACGCTGGAGCCACGTTTATTGTTTTTCTGCCACTGCTCTTAGTGATGTGAGCGAGATGGCACCTGAAACAATGCAGGGGTCATGATGAAGATCTTTAATGAGCATGAACAAAAAATTACAAAATGAATATGAATGGGGGGAATAAAACCTCCACGTCAGACACACTTTAGCGTCCAAACTTCATACAATATTTGACTTCGTAACATCGCGTCTCACACATAACGTTGAGTATAAAAGAGTTCGTGCTTTACCTCTTTACAAAATAGCAGTTAACGCCAACTTTTTAAAGAACCAGCAACACTGTTTGTATAACGTCCATTATTTTATAAGCTGTCACAAATAAAGTTTTACGACTCGGATCTGGTTGAATTTATAGTAAATAAAATAGTTTCAGTTAATAAACTTCCGTATTGTTACATGTTTACCCCAACCAATCAAAATAGTTTCAGGTTGTATTACACGTGTCATAACACAAAATATTACATTGGTGTTTGACACTTCTAACAACGGACGTTATTTGATAATAGTAATTCTTAAACATGTTAAATGCGATTTATAGGTAATTATCTATAATGAATTGAATTGGGGTTTTAAGGCGCACCAACACATTAACAGGTTATATGGCGCCTAAAAGGCATGAACATGCCAGGCTCATCTTCCATGTACATCGAGATAAAATATGGAAAATGGGCATAGAACCTTCTCACCCTGAACTGCAGAGTTGCTGCAAATTCTATCGTAGAAACTCCATTTACGCTGGAGCCATGTTATTGTTTTTCTGCCACTGCTCTTTTGATGCGAGCGAGATAGCACCTGAAACAATGCAGGGATCATGATGAAGACCTTTAATGAACATGAACTGTTAAAAAAAGAACAACAATGTTTGTATAACGTGCATTATTTTATAAGTTGTCACAAATAAAAGTTTTAGGACTCGGATCTGGTTGAATTTATAGTAAATAAAATAGTTTGTTAATAAACTTGCGTAAATGACAACCACTGGGAGATATATTTAGAACGAACCTGTTTCCCTGCAATAGAATTGAATTGGGGTTTTACGGCGCACCAACACATGAAAAGGTTATATGGCGCCTAAAAGGCATGAACATGCCAGGCTCATCTTCCATGTACATCGAGATAAAATATGGAAAATGGGCCTAGAACCTTCTCACCCTGAACTGCAATAGAAGCCTTGCCGAAACGAAATACAAGAGACAAGAGTTCATAGAGAAATGAAATAACTTGTGGCTATATCAGGCTAGTTAATAAACAACATAGTTTTACCCATTTTTTTTTTTTTACAAAAACATTTTGCGAATACTGTTTATGATTATTATAAACAAATGATCACTGTTATCAGCATAATAGTAGTGACCTAGGCCAGCAATTACCTTAAGTCAAAAAGTTGTTCAATCTGGATTTTCGATATGAACTTGCAATATCTATCAATGCCAGCATAGTCTAAGTTGGCTGTCCATAGTGTATTTCTTAGGGCATTGTTTTCAGTACATACATTAATGTGTAATTTTATCATATATTATTGTTGCATTTTGGGCATTTTTCCAGGTGGCTCAATGATAATAATTGACCCAATACACGTACTGCTGTTTGACATTGTAGTCTTTATCCCTGGTATTTTTCTACTTAATTGCCATATTCGACACGAGCATGTATATTAAAAATATTTAACATCTCATCTTCTGTCATCATTGAGGCAAGTCTATGCTGACAATTAATAAAATTATAATGCATACATTTTTAATTTTTACAACCCTCTTCCATGTACATTTTGTAGGAAAGACTGAGCGGTCAACAAAATTATGCAGATAGAAGTAATTGGTATATATCTGGAATAAAATCATGAGTTTGTTTATCATCATTCAAATATCTTAATCTATTGACAAATATTTGTTTTGATAGAATTTTTTAACATAGAATTTAACATTGTTTTATTATCCTCGTCAATAGGTCTAGTACGGGTCGAGGGCATCCCGCCGTAGACCTTACAATGTTCATAATAGTTCATGCATTAAGTCTGATAAGACTCATGAGCATATGATAGATATTTCAACAACTACTCAAAATAGATACAATGACGTGACAGTGTCTTAAAGTAATTCATGTAAATACATATAACAACACACAATAGCATGACAAGCAATATACACTATTTAAATGTAATTTTCGTTCATGCATTATGAGAATTCATGTTTTACGACAATGGTGCACAGAACCTAACTTCAAAGAATGCATTTATTGTAATAATGAAATATTTGAATTAATAGAATTTTCAGTTGTCACAAAAGGTGTACCTTAAAGAAACAGTATTAAAAAACAAAACAAAAAAACCCAAACAAAACAATTAACACAAGATGGTAATAGTATTGTTTACCATCACTTATCCGGTATATACAGATAAGTTTCGTAGATCAAATATATCCAATCCTTATTGTAATTCTATGGCCGTGTTGGCAAATATAATGATATCATCTGCATATAGTAATAAAAACAATTTAAGGGAACTGACATCCAATCCGGTGTAACCTTTCATATAATATTCATCTTCTAAGTCATTCAGATACATTGAAAATAGGAAAGGCGACAGGCATTCCCCTTGACTAACCCTTACATAATGCCTAAAGCATTCAATGCTAAGTCTGTCCAAATATAACGAGGTAAATTTTGCATAAATTTAATACATAATCGATGCCCTCATTTTAACTGATTCAAGTCAGTTACGTCGGTCTCGGCAGGCAGGAACCAAAAGAAAACTTGACCAAAAAACATTCTCGACAACATACAATTCCATTATCTGGCTGCATAAATGATACTTAAATGTCCATCAATGACATTACAAAGTTCCCCAATATGGGAACTTCAGTCGACTTGAACTGTCGATTACTAGAACAAATTTTGCGGGTCCCGGCGAGTTGAGTCATCGAAGTTCAGTATATTCAATTTACGAATTTGCCACAATGTCCATTCTTCTTTCTTTTTCTTGCCTGCAATTATAAATACATAATACATTGAACTTCAAGCAATGGGCAATAACCTAAAACAAAAGAGCTGTCAGATGACAGCATGGTCGACTATTGGAGTCATTAACACATGCAAATTAGTTATATTTTGAATAGTTATGATATCAATTATGGGATTTAGTCTGCAGATACAAGATTTTGAAAATCATCGCGTAATCTCTGCTGGCCAAAAGTAGACATAATTTGGTAAAATGCTGAGTAAAGAGTTACGGAATTTTTCATACAGGCTCAGCTTATGACCCCAAACACAAATGTGTGAAGTGTCAAAGCAGTAGCATGAGTAGTTTTTGAGGAAATGTTCTTCATGCAAAACTTTAACACAAAAATGTAAGTTCAATATGGGCATAATTCTGCTAAAATTGAGTAAAGAGTTAAGGAACTTGCCATACAGGGTCAACTTATGATGACGAACAAGTGTGTAATGTTTCAAAGCAGTAGCATGAATAGATTATGAGAAAGGGTCCTTCATGCAAAACTTTAACCAAAAAATGTATGTCCAAAAGGGGCATAATCCTGCAAATAATTGAGTCAAGAGTTATGGAACTTGACATACAGGGTCAACTTATGATGCCAAACAAGTGTGTTAAGTTTCAAAGTTTGATGCCGACGAAAGGATGGCCGCAATAACTCACTATTCTTTGAAAAGTCAAGCTAAAAACAGCTTGACATGGGTCTTCAAGACCAATTGACTGGTATAACTCGGTCCATTGATATATTCACCATATTTCTACAATCACAGAAGTTGGAACCATTTTTAATATTATTCGGAAGAAAAAATACAGAGAAAATGATGAATTCGAAGTTGAAATAAGAAACTATTTTTTTGGGGCATTATACTTAACACAGTTTCTGAACACAGCATTTAGACAGACAGCCAGTGGATAGGGACCTCAACTTTTATGTTCATTGGATCATGGATTGATTAGATTGAATGGGGTTCAACGAAAATAAACAACATTTACAAATGTCAAAGCCTGCTTGTAGAGCTCTGATCAGAGACTTGTTCTCTACCAATTTGCATTCATTGTCTGCCTGCCAGTAATCCATGTTGACTTTTGCTTCAAGTATGGCAGCCATGGCCTCCTTGCACAATACTTCTTTTATGAAACAAATAGCCAAGCTGAAACAAACATTTAAAAACAATGATGTGTTGTTTTTTTTTTTATATAATTGCAGATATGCATTGCATCTTACTCGAAAGCAAAAGGAGTTCAAATATAAATTCAATTTGAATGCATTTCTAGAAAAAGAGAAAGATAAACCCATCAGCCGTTTTCATTTTTTAAAAGTATATGACTAATGTCTCACCTCGAAACTGATCTTAAACTATGAATTTTGCCTATCTTTACTTTACTGATTAACAAAATTAAATAAAGTCCCTACTCTGATCAAGGGCAATTCATCTGTGCAGTATCATTATACTGGATGTAATATTTTATGAGTTATTGTGCTGGATGTGCTTTACCTATCAAGGTCATGGTCACTTTGAACTATTGACCCAAAAGTCAAGATTCTTTTTGGGGGCTCATATGCAAGAAAAATTAGAACCTACGGCAGATTACTATTGCAAATTCCATGATGTAAAAGAAGTTCTTTAGCCAGAAAATTTAATTACACTACTCATACTTACTATCTATCTTTTTCAAATATTTGTTTCAGGCGTTTGTCACGGATCCCAATAATCTGGCCATGCTTTCTGTATGGGTTGCTTTAGATAAAAAGATGTTGCATTAAATTACAAGTCCTTCTTGAAGTAATACATGTATCTTTTTAAATGGATTGTTAGACTAATTTAGGTAAATATGAATAAGCAATGTACATAATCTCATAAGATCAAACAATAATAACAACAAACATAGTACATTTACTATCATGAGTGCACCACACACACACACAGAGAAAGAGAAAGGTGTGGAAAGAGAAAGAGGTAGATCAAACAAAACTGATGAGCAGAGTTAAAGTAAAATAGTTGTTAAAGACAACCTTTAAACAATGTTCTTAGTCCAAATATTTAATATGGGTTATTCAGTTCTGAAAAACATTTGTCTGAGGTCTAGAGCAATAAGAGTTAAATCAAATTTAAAATGTTGCTTTGAAGTACAATAATCCTTAATTCAGTTCTAGGAAGCACGAGGTGTAGTTTTCACCACTTCTCAGGAACAGACTGAATAAAACAGCCAGCTAATTCCGCATTTTGGTTGTTTGCTTCCAAAGTAGAGGTTGATGTCGGGTTGAGTAGGACAGATTAAATTTATGATTAAACATTAAACATTTTTTACCCAGTTTTATCTGTGTAAAACTTCCTCTTTATCCGTTCTTCCAATATCAAAACTGCCTGGAATTATTTATATAGTATATTAATATAGTAATAACTTGAATAATTACCACACTAAGAAAATACCTGAAACAGCATTACAACCATATGCTACATATAAATGTTAGAACAGTATGCTTACATGCATGATCATGATGATATATTTTACATTTTTTTCACTATGCATGTACATTGTACTACTGCTGTGGTAATCGATTCCAAAGCTCTATATGTAGCCAGTGTAAATAAACAATAATAAATAAAATTTAAATTATCAGCAGTGCAGTGTTGTTTTCTTTTTCATTGGTTTGTAGACTAATACATTTGATAAAGTCTTATTTTGAGTAGGCATGATAAATAACAACAAACATACGCTCAAGAGCTTTTAACCGAAAAGACAATCGATGATCGTCAAACCCTTGCATTTATTTATAGATATGACAAAAAATACTCTGTCATTATCCAACTTTAATTGAACGAATTAAAAGACATGAATAAGCTTAGCTTACGGAAATAATCAAAATAATCGTTCGGCCCAGGTAAGCGTCGTCAGTGCATTAGTGTTTTTATAGGAACAATGGCACAAGACTGAACACTGTATATAATATGAATACTACAGAAAAAATAGGAACATAAATACTATGTAAATGTCAGACATTTAGGTATAAACTAAATTTTGATAAAAAAAATCTTGGGTGGAAAAGTATTACCTGCTGCCTGAAAACAGCAAAACCATAGCCATTTTTCCCAACTTCTGTTCGGGTCCCTGCCTTGAACATGTTGGTCCCCTGCATCCATGGGGTTTTTCTTTATACATACAAATGATCAAATAGTTTTGAACAGTATGGTCAGTGATTCTTTTTATTTATCCATGGTATTCATAAGACAAAGAGGTGAACTCTGTCCATATTAGCTTTTATTTTATTTTACATGAACAATAGAATTTTGTACAAACTTAACAATTTGATTATATCATTGAACATACCAATTTCATTTCAATTGAGAAATTCAAGTATTTAATATTACATTGTCAGGGTGTAACATCATGTATTCTATTTTGGGGGTCCAGGGTATGCAGTTCCAAATTGTTTAGTAACTTAAAAGAATATCAAATCTAACTATAAACTTGCAATTGCATGGATTTACAAGAGACAATGAATGCCTTCCTGAATGCAAGAAAATCACTCAGGACCTGCTTGTGATTTCACCTTGCATCAAATATCGTTTTATTATTCTTTTTCTAAGTTCCCTATATAAGATAGACAGATTCCGTTAACATTCTAATATGATGAACGAAGCAATGAAAGTTAAGTGGCATCCAAAATTAACAACTGTCATGTTCAAACTGAGGATCGACTCCAAAAGCTTTTAGTATCTAGTCCAACTGCTGCTGAATTAGAATATGTAGCTTCAGTATAACAAATACATAAGTTGGTCTTACAAAATACACCTACTTATCGTTTTTGCCACAAATTATGTTCAACACTCTGCTGTTAGCCGATTCCACCTGAAAAATATTTGTTTATGATAAAAACAAATTATTTAAAAGAAGATGGCAAATTGGACATAAATAAGCCAGCTGTGACCAGAAGGTTCATTGATGCAAAGTGTATGCATGGTTATACTCACTAAATGATATTATAGATATTATTAATATACATATTTTGATAAAGGCCATACCAACTGCACTAGTTTTGTTCCTTTGATTTGACCTAGTGACCTAGTTTTTGACTCAAAATGACTTATGAATCTAGTTCACATAGATATACATCAATTTGAACAGAATCTTAATATTAATTAAGTCTGTGGAACATCTTTGTTAAAGTTTATCATTTATAATTATTTTAAAATAGCTAAAAGTATGTTAAACTTACGTAGGCATTCAGTACTTTGGTGTCAACAAGGAAGTTCTCTTCAGACGGACCCTGTATTAATAAAAAAATATATAGCATCAAGTTCATATGTGTGAATGCAAAGCATACCATAAATCTTTCATCAGAGGAGCATAAACAAGATTTTTGTCTTATTTTATTTTCAAAATTTACTTCGATGTTATATACCTTTAGCTCAATATTATATACCGACTAGATTAGTACTGCTATTTATTTTTTAAAGGCTTAAAAAAGGAAATTAACTCATCGGTCAGGTCAGAAAAATGTGTATGGATCAAGTAAAATTTGAATAACAATACGTAATTGTTAATTTTTACATTCATTTTCTGTGCAAATGGAAGATTAATAAACTTCATCTATTGTTATTGTTTTTGGCCATCTTACCATCGACCATCGAATCTTACCATCGCATCTTACCATCGACCTAAGATGCGATGGTAAGATGGTCCTAACAGGACATCATACCAGGTAATATTGGCCGTTTTAATCAAAAGACTGCCTCTATCACATATTTGTAAGTTTTTTCATTTTAGCTATAGAATAGTTATTTGAAAACTTTTACAATTTTTTCCTGCCTGTATGCTTAAGAAAACATACGATTGAGTGTCATGGCAAATTAAAACCCTTGCTTTATTATGAAGCAGCAACTAATTGTGAATTAAAATTACCTCATCAATTGGTATCTCCAATCCCACATCTTCACTCATTAAGTTGACGTCCTCGTCCTGTTTGCTCTGTTTTTAACATCCAAAAGACATACTCATTTTATTACTGTGTAGTTCCACACACAAAACATTATAATGTAACATTTGAAGAAGGGTAACAATATACAGTATCACAGACATACAATAATTTTTTATGAAAATGTTGAAGAAAACAGGGCCATAATTCCATCATACTTGTTGGATTTTAACCCTAAATATCATAGGTAAGCATCCTTCCAAACTTCCAATTAATCATATGAAAACTGTGGGAATATTTTGAGATGGATTGATAGAGAGCTATAACTCATGTCAGTATTTCACACGAACTTTTTTAAAACCTTATATCTTAATGCTTACCTTTACTTTTACTTCAGCTGTTACCCTTACACGCCTCCTTTTTCTCTTTGGTGATGGCTATATAAAATAACAAGAATTCCACCTATATGAATTAAATGTCTCCCCTACAGCAATTAAAAATATAGTAAGGTTTTAATTAATGAAAAAGTCCTTAGTAGCACACATAAAAAAATCTTGAGAAACCATGAACCTGCTTCTATAAAGTATATATAGTGTGCAGAACATGTATTGTATAAAATAAACAGGAAAATAATGAGGTTTTAATTAATGAAAGCGCTGTGGTCTAGTGGTAGAGCGTTGGACCCATGATCCAAAAGTCCATGATTCAATTCCCGTCATTGCCATATGCGTTGTGACCCTGAGTTAGACATTTTATCTGCATTGCTTAGTACTGGTTCTACCCAAGAAGACATCCAGAGTGATTCAAATAAGTTCATAGAGCTTTCGTTACAATCGATGTAAAATAAATAAGTTTAAACTAAACATGAAAACAGTTTTGGCCCATAAACTTGAAGGTCAATGTGAATTGCTAATGTGAGTGAGTTATACTATCTTATATACAATTGACATGTTGCCAGTACTTAGATATCTCCGCCCTATTGTTGATGTAAGAGTACAGTGACAATAGTTATATAACAGTTGCACGTGCTTTATACACGTGCTGTTGCACATGCTTTATACACATGCTGTTGTTTGTCGAAGGTATCGTTCTGGTTTGATTGTTTGAAATGGATAAATGATTGACAGCTGGCGACACTAAATAATAATTATTGTTACTGGTCCGATCTGGCTGGTTTTCCAATTTGTCCGAGCTTTCATTGACATTAACAATCTGGTAAAGTCTGTTAAAGATCAGATGAAAAATGAAGGCCCTATTGCCTCAACGAGACAAAAGTTAACGTCGGACGGACGGACGACTCGGCATCCCATAAGAGCTAAAAAAACACATTAAATGTTCAATGAATAAGCATTATTTTTCCAATAAACCATTATTTTTTTTATATTCTTACCTTGCACTTTTGGCAAATAAATTTTTCTGGCTCATCTTTAGGATTTTTTCCAAGACATTCAGGATGAAACCATTCTTCGCATGAATCACACATCCAGTACACCCTTAAGTCATAAAAAGGTAAAGAGGTTATAAATTCTGTATTCAGTTAGAAACAGAAACTGTTGAAAGACAGTATGCTGTACTGTTCTCAGCACTTTAAAGGCAGGACCATTATCTATGGGTGAGACCTACTAGCAAGAACCAATCATTGTATTCGCCTCAATAAATCAACCAACTTTAATTAATGTAAAAAAGACCAAGACAAAATAAGGTTAGATTTCAAGAATGTGTCTTTATATTCAAGTTCTATCCAAACACCATTTGAATTATAGACTGAAAAAGAACTTTTTTTTTCTATGAATTCAATTATTTTACCAGTCATTTTTTACCCAATTGACAAAGTAATCGATGCATTTTGCATGTTTAATAATATTTATACCCTAATACAGTCACTTCTACAATTTCAAGGTTGTTCCCTATTGTTTAGAAAGTCACTGAGAAAAAACAAAGATATTTTATTGCAATTTTTTTTTACCAAAATACCCTAACATCTCCATATATAGGAACAATATATAAATAATAGGTTGTAAATAGAAAACAAGAGGTCAATGACCTTGAAGCTCTACAGATAGTTTGTTTTTTTGATAACTAGATCAGCATTCCTGTGAAGTTCCATGAAAATCCGTTGAGTAGTTTTCATTATATAACTCTATGTAAACAAAGATGGCTGCTGGCGGCCATGTTTAACATCAAACTAAAATTTTGACAAGGATCAACATCATGTCATACTGATCATTTTGGAAAAAGTCACATATCAATATCACTTAAGGGTTTTCAAGAAGTAGTCGCTACAAACATGTTTTTTAAAATCTAATTTTAGATTTGGTGGCCATCTTGGATTTCACATCAACATGAATTTTTGCTAGGATCAACTAGACTTCATGGGCAATATTTCGGTAAAGTTTCATAAAAATGCATTCAGTAGTTTCAGAGTAGTCGCTACAAAAAAAAGTTTACGGACGACGGACACCTCACAACGGCATAAGCTCTGCTGATCTCTGATCAGTAGAGCTAAAAATATAAATCATAGGTTGTAAATAATATAACATGGAAATTATTGTTAACCTTCCATCATTCTTTGTCTGGCATATGCAGTATTTCCTCATCCCAGCTTTCACAGAAGGATAAATAAACGATGATGTTCGTTTCTACAATAAATTAAAATTAGGATATTCAAATGGACACATTTATTTCCAACCACAGGCTACCACACTCCAACATTGAGTTCTTAAAACCACTCTGAGCTTTATGTATTTAAAACAAATACTGCAGTGTTAAGTTAAGTTTGACATGTTGTTTTTGCATTGTTGTCTACTAAACTGAAACTAACTTTGTACAATAATTTGGCTGTTAGCTTAATTATCTTAAAGTATACAAAGGCAGAGCCAAATTTATTTTACCAATATAGAAATAGTGTTATAAATTAACATTCCCTGCATACTCTTTATCTTATCGAAAAAAATATTTTCCAAGCAAATATTCAATTGTGAAAGACTGTTGCTTAAAACTTTAAACAATGTTTTGTGTGGCATGTTATTTCCACTGATAATGTGCCACACCATACTGCTTGTGTTTCTAGTGTAAGTCAAGGCTTGTTTACAATCGTTGTAAGGTTAAAGTAAACATGTTTTACCTTAGTTATCTTTGTATTATCCCTAAGGTCATAATTTGTCTCCACTGATGTTGTTACTGTATGAGTTGTTGTTGCACTGTCATCAGAAACGTCACACATCTCTGCGGTTTAAAATAACAACATCACTTAAAACTAAATTGTAACTTACAATATTGAGGTGGATTTAACAAAATAAAAGTTCACATGTATATAGATATTTAATAGATATTTGTAAAAGGATTTCTTAATATTGATAGGCACAAAACTTGATGTGATTTGAAGTGTAAAATAAATATTTCTCTTTTTACCATTTCAACTGCACTTTACTGTTAAAGATTTACCTGATTTAGATAAAATAGATGCACCAATATTCTTTCGGCATTCAAGTAATTCTTCTTTGGTTAAACAACAAACTTTTTCTTAATAAAAAGTGCTCAGCAATCTGAAACAAAATATATTTGTATAATTTACTGTTTTTTATTTAAAAATAGAAGGACTGGAAAAAGAAAGCAAAACAAATAATTAAAAAAAAAAAGAAGCAAAATATATTTTTTTCAATTTGTAATGGTTTTATTTTAACTATCTGATTTAAAAAAATGTTGTGATCTGAGTGGGATTTGAATCCATGACCTACAGAGAAAAAGACAGATGCGCAGATACCGTACACCACACCACGGCATAAGCTCTTTATAAACATCTCTACAGGTTTGGTAAAAATCAGTAGAAAAATGAAAATGCTACCGTGGGAAAAATGTTCTATTATGCCACTTTGACACTTTTGTGTACATACCAAATCTGAACAATATCCGGCCGGACGGCTGACGAACTTCTCACAAAATGTGTTGAAAATCCACCAAGGGGTTATTGACAATACTTTTTTTGCAAAATATTGAAAGGGCTCCTTAAAAGTATTAACCTGTCTACAATAAGCTTCAAAGTTTAGTGAAAATTTATCAATGGGTTATGGAGAAATGATGCGGACAAGATTTGTAAAACAAATCGACCGACTGGCCATCAAAGTGATCCCAGATTACCCCTTTAAACTTTTTTTGAAAGGGTTATAAAAATATATATACCTTCAGGACATATATACCGCAAGAGTTCCCGTCAATCTGCCTGGCATGGTCTTCGTGACAAATTTCCCACACATCAATTGGCACTGAATCAATCTTTGCATTGAATCTGTCCCTCAGAAATAAGCTTTAAAAAATAAAATAAAATATTAAATTCAGTATAATTAAACAGTATAAAAAAAAAATAGCTCACAATATATTTGCCGAGAAGACCATAAACACATTGTTTTTCTTCATTTTATACATCTAAAGCATAGGTGCAGGTTGTACTGAGAGATAGATTTAAACACAAATAATAGCTGACATTTTGCAAAAAGTCAAGAACAATTACTTTGTTGTTTCTAATCTGGTTTCAGCAATCTGAACTTTACCTAGCTGTCGTTGATAGATTTTGACCATGTTAACTTAAGATCAAACGAAAAGTGAATGAAAAAGGGCTCTGTAATGTTTTAACAAAAAAATTCCAATTGTTAATGCATTTATAATTACTGTAATTTGAACTTACTTTACATAAGAATGGTTGGAACAAAATTAAAACTGAACAATTGAATAATATATAAAAAGAACAAATGCATGCAATAACTTGTCTTTCCTTTGATTATATCAAATTCTAGTAAATCACTCACCCTTGTAGTTGTTATGCCTTGTTTTATGTTTATGTAGATAAAAAGCATTATAGAATATTCAAATGTTACTTTTTGATCCTCAATATAACTAAAGTATCCAGTGATTTCATTCAAACAAAACAGGTTTAATCCTCTAACAAGAGCTGTCGTAGGACAGCATGCTCGACTTCCAAGAACCTTTCTATAATCTGGTACAATTTATAAAAAAAAAATACATGCCGAATTTAAACAATAGTCCCCCTTTTCTTCGAAAAGATTAACTAAAAATATAAGTATTGCTAAACACTATGAACACTAACTAGCATGCTTACTTACTACCAGTTCTCTAGTAACTGTTGTTCAGAGATGAACAACTCTCCAAGTGGATTGAAGTACAAAATTGTTCTGCACTTTGGCTTAATTATCTGTAGCGATAATTCTTTAATAATCATTAAAGTAGCAGAGCTTTGTTTTGAGTAACACCAAGTCAAGTACAACTTGCATGCAAACTATATTTGCCACACTGATTCATTTTAAGATGGCAAAATTTCAAAGCTGTACTTCATGTACTGATATACAAACTTGCATGCAAAACTTTAACCATTAGCGCCCCTTTCCTTCGAAAAAGTCTAGCTAAAAAGCTCTCACTCACTTTATAAAGCTGTATGCAATGTATTAGAAACAAAAGCTTTTTCTCTAATAATAAAGCTAGCTGCTTCCCATGTTATGAAAAAAATGCCTTATACAATAAAACAAGGTGACAAAGTAGCCCAAAAGATGTGATATGATTTATGTATTTAAAACAAAGATAACACAGTATTTTTTAAGTTCTTACAATAAGAGTCCAGTGATGTCCTCCCTCATTATGAGCTCCAATAAGCATGTCCATCTTGTATAAATCTACCTGTTTGGTTTAATGAATGTAATAACATAGTAGAAACAAATCAGTTCAAACAAGAGTGAATGTTTGTAAAGCAAGCAATTAAACCAGGTTTTCCATAAAGTTACAGTGTGCTCGACATTGGCCACAATGACTTTATATAAACTTTCCTCAATTTAATTACCAGATTTTTCTGTTGGAAACCCGATTTATAATGAATTAAGAATAAAAGAGGTCAGGAGTTGTTTTACATGTTCATCAGACATTTCACAATATCTGTGCAAGTCTTGTTATTCACAAAAGTAATAGTGCTACAATTGTTTTAGTTTTCAGAGGAAGAAAAATAAACTAGAAAACATGTCCTCTGGGTAATTCTATTTACTTTTTTGTGTGCGGAAAATAGAAGATTTTTTTGAGTTCAAACACATTTAAAGCTTTTTTCACGTTTAAAATTTAAAAAAAATCAAGATCACCTCAAGTCACTTTAAAGTATCATGATCATATTGAAAATTGTCTTTTTTCTTCTATTAACAGTGATATTTATACTAACTATTTTTCTTTTCATAAATATAAGCATATAATGTATGTATTCAAGCAGATTGTCTGATATGTCTACATATTATTATTGTTCAGATTTTGATTTACCATTTTATTGGAAACACTATGGTTACCTTTTTCAAAAGTCCATGCAAGTCTTTTCTACCATTACAAATGGCGGTCATGACAACACTATTAACATGGCTACAGTTGTCGCTCTTTCCTTCTACAAGGGTATGCAAATATGCATCAATGATCTGAAAGTGATAGAAAATATGTTGTACTAAAAAGATGGATAAAACAGCAGCTAAATTGTAAATACTTAACATTATATTAGATAATCTAAATTGAATTGAATTGCATAATGGTTTTAAGGTGCACCAAAACATGAAAAGGTTATATGGCGCCTAACAGGCATGAACATGCCAGGCTCATCTTCCATGTACATCGAGATAAAATATGGAAAATGGACCTAGAACCTTCTCACCCTGAACTGCAGAGTTGCTGCAAATTCGATCGTAGAAACTCCATTTACGCTGGAGCCACGTTATTGTTTTTCTGCCACTGCTCTTATGATGTGAGCGAGACAGCACCGAAACAATGCAGGGATCATGACCTTTAATGAACATGAACAAAAATGATAAAATGAACATGAATTTGGGGGATTCTACCCCTCTGCCTACCCCTCCAAAGGGTTCTGCAGTGGCCCTATTATTTGCCCCGTGACCAAACGGGGGCCCCAGGGAACCACACGGGGCAGATAATCTAAAATGTCTCTCACTAAATGATAATCTAAAATGTCTCTCACTAAATGTATTATTGCACACATGCAATAGTTATGTTTATTGATGTAAAACAAAAAATATTTTGTTGACTTACTTCGTCTGAAAGTGTAGTTTTCAGGTACAATATCGAATGGTCACATATGCCATAGGGTCCAATCCTTCCATGTAACTGTCCAGTCTGAGTTTTTGACCCCCAAACCTTTTCAATAACTGTAGAAAAAAAAAGAATTTAATATATAGAACCACAACATTTACATTTACTAGCACAAAGTTTGGAAATCATGTTGTTTATTCATTATTTTAATTTATCTTTATTGACAACACTGATAAGCATATACAATTGTATTGCGTGGGGTTTATTGTCGCTTTCAACAATTTTTCAGTGTCTACTTGTAGCAGTGAGCTCAATGCTCATTTTATAGTGCTGCTTCACTGGAATATCATGTCGCAGACACATAACATGATACTCCACCCAGTCACATTATACTGACACCGGGCCGACCAGTCCTAGGACTAACCTTTACTGCTGAGCGTCAAGCAAGGGAGCTACTTGTACCATTTTTAAAGTTTTTGCTATCACTCGGCTTAACAACCAAAACCTCCCGCATTCTAGCATACGCTCTACCACTAGAAGAGCAGTAAGTACATGTACAAAGATTTTTTCACTGACTTTCTCTCAGTTCTGTCTCACTTTTAATAATTCCCTGATAAAACTTATTTTAAAGCAGAAAACTAGGACAACAACACAATGAAAGAAACAAATTGAAAAAACAACAACAACAAGAAATTTCACTGTAAGTGACTAATACTCCCGAAAGATTTGACATACAACTGTGAGCTTGGAGCTAAGGACCTAGATCAAAACACGTCAGCATGTTATGGTGAACACTTGCGAGTTGCTTGAAAATTGCTCAATAATTGTCAAGAGCTATTGACTGGACATGACTGACAGACAGACAGGAAGACGGACAGTGCGATTACTATATGCCATATAAAACACATATAGACATGGTATTGCTCAACATTTAGGCATATATGAGGTATATACTGCTGTGGTCTTGTGGTGCACAATTAATGAAGAGGCCAAACTAACCATAAATGCCCCTTTTAACCAAGATGTGGCTCTAGTAATGAGTCAACCAATTAGTTTCACATTGCAAAAGGACTGTAATCACACATTTTTACTTTCTTATGTTTTTCCAAGTCCGCAAGATCATTATACTCGTCTAAGGGTTGACACATCTCAATATCAGAGGGATGAATCTCTGATGTAAGTCCTGAGGCCATTGGTGGATCAGTTATTGGTGGATCAGCCATTGGTGGATCAGCTATTGGTGGATCAGCCATTGGTGGATCAGCTATTGGTGGATCGGCCATTAGACTGGATTGGCTTTCATCAGGGCGATCAGCATCACACATGATACTATTTCCTTTTGTTGATAAATAAATATGCTATGTTCAAATGAAACGAGAAAAGGTCCTTTATCGCATATTTCATCAAATTTGACTTTTTACTTGAATTAGTGATTTTAGCAATGAATGTACGTTATGCAATTATGGCCCGTTCCTCATGGAGCGAATCAAATCATATATATACTTATAACAAAATCTATAATCATTTTAAAATCACTTAATATTTGTTAGCTCTTATGCTTTCATTATGTGGTGACAAAATAACCATTTTTGTTTTGACTCTTTCGTCTCATTTTCAGCAGCAGAGACACCATGAAAAGGAGTGATTAAAAAGAAAAAAATGTCCTTAAAACTCTCGAGCACTAAAAAGAAGAGCAGAAGTTCTTTTTATTTTCGATAGCACTGACCTTGAACTTTAGAATTGAAAATGGTTCAAATTATTTCTTCCCACATGATATCGGCAGAAGAATTTTAAAACAAATCCTTTAATAACGTGTTTCATGAAAAAAGAGATTTATTGTTAATAATGTTAATAAACATTTATTTTAAAAAACATAGAGACAATCTGGCTAGAGGAAAGTCTTGCTTTACTCAAAATAAAAGTAGTATCATTTACCTTCTTGTTCACAAAACTGATCATCATAAATCAGACCATCTATCAGTACTTCTGTTTGTTGCTGTTCTTTTATTACCCTTTTTTCTCCTCACCCCTTTCTTTTCTTTTAGAGCTTTAAGGTCTTTTAAAGGTAAACCACAACTACTTTTTGGAACATTCAGGTCCACAAATGTTTCAATGTCTTCTAACTTTCCCACTATTTCTTCTAAAATGTCAAAGGAATCAACCAAGTAAAGACCATTTTCCACATGTTTTAAGATTTCCAAGCATACTTTTCTTTTCTTATCTGGATCTTGGTTATTTTTTGTAATTGTCTCTTGGTTGCTATCATGTGCAGTGACATTAATAAAAAGTATTTTTCAATTAACTCCTTTTTGTCCAACGATTTGCCTATAACATCTAAGTCAATGATAAAAATTGCCTGATCTCTATACACAACTGGCAATGTTTCCAGTGATGATCAGGAAAAATGCTGTATCACAGCTAACAGATGTTTACATGGCCAATTAGTGTGTATGAAGTCTTCACATGAACATGTTGGCATGTCGTCGTTGAGTAAAATGTCATACATCACACTTGTGTATTGGCTTCTTATAATGAATTTGTTCCCAGTTTCTTCAGTTATGTTTTCTCTGGGAATTTCTTCAATTGATGGAGGCATTCTTCTCAGACAATGGTCTAAAAATGGTTTTGGACGATTCCTAAGGAATTGAGGAACTTGGTTTGAGTATTGTCTTGTTCCTTCAATTGCCAGAACATTGCATCTTATATATCTGGAATTAAGAAAAAAATGTAAAGGGAATTTGTAAACGAGAGGTACTAATGGCCCTAAATCGCTCATTTTACATAATAGTCAGAACAAGAAAAGGTTGTGGATCAGGCACATGGAGTTGAAAAGAAACAATAAATTTTTCATATCCTATTCAGTGCAAATGCATAAATCCATTTACACTTGTGATGCTGATTTACACAATAACTATGTTCTTCACTTAATCTATAGAATATCACCCAGGGTTCCGAAAATACGGTTGCCCGACTCCCCGGGCAAGTGGATTTTGGGTGCGGGCAAGTGACCATCGCAAATCCGGTTGCCCGCCACTTGCCCGACTGGACGTTTCGATTCTAAACAAATCAAGTGGCAGTCTAATCAGAATATGATAATTGAAAAAAAAACTAAACGCTGGTTTTTGCCAGTAGCGATTGTTAATCATATCAAACAACTTTCGGGGCAATCAACATTCTCGCCCCGGGCAGCTTTATCAGTGTCATTATTGCAATTAACAACTAATTACGGCGCACGCGCATTTCACACCCTTTGAAAACAACATCGTCTGACATGACTGTTTTTTTTGCTTAACGAAAATGCATTCTGTTTACTCGAAGCATTTGTTTATCAATGCGATTTATGAGGTATTTAGTGTCTTTCATTGATATAGTCTGTAATTAAACATATGTGGCAGTGCATACTACACCAATCAAGTGCAAAACTTGGCGATATGCACGTCATCGGTTTTCGTGATTGCAAAAAGAACCACAGATGTGACGGAACCGTGTGACGGAATCTTGTCCTCAAGTTGTGAACTTTTGCTTTTGATAAATCACCTAAGTGCTGCTACTTTTTAAACAATTCCTAGGGAAAACACTCACTGTTCGACTCTTGCTGTCATCTAGACCCCATTAGTTCAAATGCAAAGGCATAGAAACGTTACAGATATTTAGAGCCAACTGAATAAAAAAATTAACTTATTTTGTCTATTTTCTTTGCTTGTCACACATTTAAAGGAACCAATAGCTTCTATTTTCTGTCAACTGGTGAATAGTACAAACTGTGACAATAAAGTCCCATACAAGCTGCGAAGCAATTTTTATGGGTGCTCATCACATAATGTGGTGGTGTCAAGTGTATGCCACAGTGTTGGTGGATAAAGGAGTGCCCTGGGCAAGCGGATTTTAAAAATATTTCCAGAACCCTGTCACTTTAAGAATAACATATAAATTACCGTTCTCATTTTCTGGCATAAACTTTGTAACAAGTACTTCCACAATTGATGTCAGAGTTTTCCCAGTACCAGTCCGTTGAAGATACTTCTTTTTTAACACTGCATGTTGTGATTCCACTCCATTTGTTGTGGTTATTTTCACATTGAAATGGTTTTTGCAAAATCAGGAGACCCAGCGCTGTAATATACAAGCATTCCCCGTCGGAATTAAATGTCTCACCTACCCGAATTTATAAAATAATAGGTTTTTAGCACATAAAAAGGGCCCTAATTATTAGCACACAAAAATTCTTTATATTAAAACATGAGCCTGCTTTCAACTTAAGTAAAACGTTGCCAGTGATGCGATGTAGATTCATGATCCATGAAACTTTAAACAATGTAATTCATTTTTATATTTATATTATTAGTGTGTACAATTAATGTCTTTAACATAAAAAAGACATAATGAATAGAATTAAAATCCATATTTTTTATCGGCCCTGAGGGACAGATTTCGCAACAGCGCATTTGACATAAGGCTCCGCCTTTTTTTACCTAATATGTTGACTTATATCTCGCTCGATTTATCTTACGACAACATGTCATATTTTTGCAAATGATGCCATAGTGTCAACAAACGTTCATCAGAAAATGAACTTTACGTGTGTTATATAGATTCATCTAAGGAGAAACAGTAGGAATGTAAATATTAATAATATGATCCTGCAACCGATATTACTTTAGTATGTCCACAATAATGTTTAAGTATAACTTGTCTTGATAAAACAAATAAAATAAATATATAACCTTTAACTAAAAAGTTCTGATTTTGGCCTTACTGATTTTGTGAATCTTGACATAAACAAGGAGGCCCAAGAAGGCCTGTATCGCTCTACTGGTAGAAATAGTATTTGTAGTGCTTCTGCAAGCCCTAAATGTCTTGAAGGTATTAGGTTTTTCTATGTCGTCTCTTGGCAGAGGACCAAAAGATAATGCTACATAAACAAGAGCATCAAGAATTGCAGGGCAATCCATAGTCCCACACCGGACAAGAAATCACTTTTTTCAGTATCTCTCTGTTTAACAGAGGTGTGTCGCATACCAAAATAAGGTCACTGTGACCTTGATCTTTGACACTAGAGATACAAAACTTGGTATGTGGATGTGTCTATTCACATACCAAGTTTGGTATCTCTAAGTGTTGTAGTATTGAAAATACGGTCCGGACAAGCATTTTCTATGACAGAGGTCACAGGTCAAGGTCACAATGACCTTATTTTGGTACGCGACACACCGCTATTCCAAGATGTATTCACATACCAAGTTTGGTATCTGTAAGTGTTATAGTATTGAAAATACGGTCCGGACAAGCTTTTTCTATGACAGAGGTCACAGGTCAAGGTCACAATGACCTTATTTTGGTATGCGACACACCGTTATCCCAAGATGTATTCACATACCAAGTTTGGTATCTCTAAGTGTTATAGCATTGAACATACGGTCCGGACAAGCATTTTCTATGACAGAGGTCACAGGTCAAGGTCACAATGACCTTATTTTGGTACGCGACACATCGCTATCCCAAGATGTATTCACATACCAAGTTTGGTATCTCGCACATACCAAGTTTGGTATCTCGTAAGTGTTATAGTACTGAAAATACGGTCCGGACAAGCATTTTCTATGACAGAAGTCACAGGTCAAGGTCACAATGACCTTATTTTGGTATGCGACACACCGCTATCCTAAGATGTATTCGCATACCAAGTTTGGTATCTCTAAGTGTTATAGTATTGAAAATACGATCTGGACAAGCATTTTCTATGACAGAGGTCACAGTGATCTTATTTTGGTACGCGACACATCGCTATCCCAAGATGTATCCACATACAAAGTTTGGTATCTCAAAGTCTTATAGTATTGAAAATACGGTCTGGACAAGCATTTTCTATGACAAAGGTCACAGTGATCTTATGTTGGTACGCGACACACCGCTATCGTAAGATGTATCCACATACAAAGTTTGGTATCTAAGTCTTATAGTATTGAAAATATGGTCCGGACAAGCATTTTCGGAAGGATGGAAGGACAGGGTGCAAACCTATAGTCCCCACTGGGACTGGTAGGGGACTAAAAAAATCAGACCTCTAGTTCTAGCAAAACATTTAAACAGAAAAAAAATAACTGTAAACAATTGAATTATTACATGCGATTCCTTGATCCATTTATTCTCTATCCAGCCTCTGAAAGATGAATTGTTCTTGTAAACTTCACATTTTCTCAGAATGGAAACCTCGTTCGCAAATCATTATTCACTTCTGGCTCTTGCTATTTTCTTCCGTCTGGAAAAAAATATGTATGAGAAAGGTAGAGTTCACAGAAGAAAATAATTTCTAACAAAATGTTCGCATCCCTCCAATTTTAGTTAGCTGTCACTGCTTAGTGGGATATTTACCGTAATGTGTTTTACTATACCATTACTCTGTGTAGATACAGTGCAGGGCACGGAAATTCCACTTGTGTGCTCGTATTGACGAGTGAAATTTGAATCCGGACGAATGAAAAATAGTTCTTACATAATTTATTAAGCGATTAAATGCAGTAAATAGATGCAACTCTGTGTATTCAGCGATAAAATGCAATTTAAGTCAACCGGATATTGGGAAATTGACACATTTCTGTTGTTGTTTTTTGGGACATTGTAAAATGCAGCTCCCATTCTAATTTCATGGAGCGCGTACGTTACGGTATTTGATGTTATACAAATAACACTTTCACGGGGGAAATCTTTAAAGGTACTGGGGGCCAGGGCCTTCAGTAAGGGGAATTGCAAAAAGTATGCTGTTTTCCTGTATTGGAGCAACATTTTGTAATAAATATATTTTTTTTTAAGGGGAATTTTTCACAGGAAAAGGGGAAAATATATATCATGCCAGAGTAACTGTAATGGCCATGAGCATAGTGAACTATAGACTATGAATATGTATACAGTCATCTATAATACTGGTCAAAGTTTCATAATTTTCAATGATTTATACAAAGAAAAAAAATCAACACATTATAATGTTTCCCTTGTTTTATTTATATATAATAGTGTTAAATGATGGTATCCGACTACTTTGACTTATGAACTTTTACAATGAGAGCAGGACGAGTAAACATCCTATAAGGACAAGTAACATGTCAAGGCCACTCGTCCCACAATACGAGTATACAGTAACATATATTTCGTCCCCTGCAGTGACCTGTTTAAGATTAAATCTCATCCAATTTGCGATTGAATATTGCTATTAAATTCTAAATATTGTGTGTGGCATTTAATTGTACAAACAAGAACTTACTGCTTTGTGATCTCTTCTATGTTTTCAGAAACACTATTCTTTTTTGTTTTAAGCCACCTATCCCAGGCCTGGTTACGATGGAATTCACAAAGATACACACTACATCCTAAGAAGAGAAAACAAATGTATAAATTCTTTTACTGAAACCTGAATAAAATGTTACGAAAAATAAGTACACATATAAAACCAGTGGTTCAATTTTAACTTCTACATGACTAAAATTGTAATTAAAATCTGAAGTATAAAGGTCTACATGATGAAACTAGAAATGTGTTCATAGGACACGGATGCCCCTGCTTAGTGAAATCAGTTTTCCCAAAAATTAAGTCGAAAAATGATCAAAACTCCTGCAAAAATTGACAGAACTCAAACTTGGTCTTTATTTTAGAATCTTACATTTTTTTAAATCAATACATGAGCCCTTTCAAAAGTTACTGAGCAAAAACCAATTTGCCGTACATATGGACAGGACTCTTAATATCCCTTTCGTCATTCATTGAATGGCGGGGAAAGGGGGAATAAAAAGAAAGGAAATTGCTTTATGATTTCAGATAAAGGCAAACATATTTTGTTATTTTGAAGGATTTACAAATATTTAATTTTACAAGATAATTAAACGTTAATCAATATCAATAATTTTAATGCACATTTCTTTTTTTATTAGAAAACTCTAGATTAGAATACAGTGGAAACAACTATTTTCACAACATATCCAAAATCCAACATGTTAGAAATTCTGTTCCACTAAATATCAAGATTGTTGTGTCCCTTTAAACATGCACAAGATGTTGAATATTAATTTAAACATGATGATATGTGGATTAAAAATGAAATGCCTTTCAGACTCATTATATGGTGTTTCGCACAATAGGTTAATAATCTAATACATAATGTAATTAATTACAATGGAGAAATTATGTAGTTCTTGAAAGTTTACATTATAAGAAATGATTTCATCTGAAAACCATTCATAAATTAGTTAAATTTCAAACCTTCAAATGTCTCTTCCAAAGCTGAAATCTCTCGCAGATCATAGTCAGTCATAACATGTTTAGGTTTCCAATTAGGATTCCATTGCTGCAGCATTTGAAGTGCTTCTTTGATGTTTTTGTTGGTCTCCTTTCCTACTATAAAAGTAGCCACCACTAGATATCCAACGTTGGAGCACACACAGATGAGGAATAGCGGCAAGTCATATTTTGTTGTGTTGTAAGTGGCAACCATCAAAGCAATTTCCTGACCATATTTTAAAAGCATCTGTCTCTGAAATGCCGTTTGATGTACAAACAGAAGGCTATTTGGTGTTGTTTCTTCACAGACTTCCGGAATAAATCTAAAAGTTAGAAACAACTAGACATCAAATACAATATGAATCATAAGATTGAGCAACTACTTTATGCAGAAGTTTTAAAGGAGTACAGAATAAAAAAATGTAATCAACATTTGGATGGATGTTGTGCCACAGCTTAAACTGATGACCTCTCATCCTTAACGATATAAAAATGTTTATTGACAATTGAAAAGATCAACACACATATTGACGACTATGCAGCATAATGACAAATGTAAGCTATTCTTGAATTGAATTGAATTGGATTTTATAGTCGCACCAACAGCTAAGGTCATATGGCGACTTTCCAGCTTCCATTGGTGGAGGAAGACCCCAGGTGCCACTCCGGGCAATTTTCGTGCACGAGCGGGCACCTGGGTAGAACCACCGACATTCCGCAATCCAGCTGGATAGCTTCCTCACATAAAGATTCCTAGGCCCATGAGGGATCGAACCTACAGCGGTGAGGGGCAAGTGATTTCAAGTCAGAGACTTTAACCACACGGCCACGGACGCCCCGAAGCTATGCTTGAAAAAGTTTATATTCTTACGATGGACGAAAAAATAAACAGTCTGTTGGATGTTCTTTGGTCAATTGCTGGAGATTTAGATGAAGATTATTTTGATCATCACTGCTGAACCTGCAAAAGAAACAAGAGCTGTCGGAGAACAGCGCAGCTCGACTAATCGATTTTTCAGAGAATGATAAATTTAGCCATAATAATGCTATTAGAAAACAAGGCTAAAACAATGGGGTAGACAAGGCTAAAACAATGGGGTGGGGTAGGGTGGGGTGGGTATAGAGACGAGTCAGGCTGATGTGAAATTATTGTTAAACTCTCATACAAATTATAGTAACATTTGGGGTGTGTCCAAACAAAAGAAATCAGATTTATGTTAAAGAAAACAAAATATATCAGGTTTCGAGTGGATTGGGCAGGGCAGGGGGTGGGGGCTGGGGCAGGGGGGGAGTGGGGGGGGAATATTGCGAGGCAACATAGCAATAAGTCTATGCAGGCCTTTTTCTGCCCTTTTTGGGAAAAAGACCCTGGACAAATTGGGAAAATTTACGCCATAAATTTTGCCCAATTGGAAACAAATTTAATCGCTTTACGCATCAAATTGGGAATTTTCACAAGTCAGTTGTACATAAATATCAGGTTGTTTTAATTGCCTGGTTTCAATACATGATACATGATTTAAATATTGTTATTTTTCTAGTATTTCCTTGTAAACATTTGTATATTTCACCTGACTTTGTAAAAAAAAAAAAAAAAATGAAGGGGAATTTCATTTCAGAATTGGGAAAAAAAAACTATATTTGGATTGGGAACGGGTCCGCCGATAGTCGGACCCGTGAGAATTGTAGAAAAAGGACTGCTATGAATGACCAAAACAAATCATGAATATATAAAAAAAAAATGTGTTCATGTAAATAAGCAACCACCTTCCTTTAGAGGTCACTATTGGTATTTCCCCTGAGTGGCTGCTTAAGACAGGGTTGACTGTATTTATTTACATTATTTGAGATGACAGAAGTTACTTAGTATAGATTAATAGAAGAGAGAATTATAACCATATCAGCTTGGGAGTATGTACAAGATAATCTGTATGTAGGCGGGAATCATATACAAGAAAAATTTTGTGAAAAGAACAATTTTCATTACAGGGAGGTACAAGAAAATAAGAGGTCCAAGAGGGCATGTGAATGCTCTACTGGCTAAAGTGTTCAAAAGGCAAAAAATTGAATTTTTCAGAAAGAAGAAAAAAGGGCCATAACTCTGCTGTTACTGATCCGATTGGGCTGGTTTTCAAACTTGTCTTAGCTTTCATTGAAATTAACACTCTATGCAAGTTTGGTGAAGATCAAATAATAATTGAATTGAATTGGATTTTATAGTCGCACCAACAACTAAGGTCATATGGCGACTTTCCAGCTTCAACTGGTGGAGGAAGACCCCAGGTGCCCCTCCGGGTAATTTTCTTGCACGGGCAGGCACCTGGGTAGAACCACCGACATTCCGCAAGCCAGCTGGATAGCTTCCTCACATAAAGATTCCTAGGCCCCTGAGGGGTCGAACAGATCAAATAATAAATAAAGGTGACTGTGTTCACAAGGCAGAACTTTTTCAGAAAATACAAGGGCCATAACTGCAGTGTTATTGACCCAATTCAGCTGGTTTTCATACTTGTCCGAGCTTTCATTGAAATTACCAATATATGCAAGTTTGATAAAGATCAACAAATGAATAAAGGTTAATAAAGTGTTCACAAGACAGAAAATAGCATTTTACAGAAAATACAAGGGCCATAACTCCAATGTTATTGAACCAAATCGGCTGATTTTTGAACTTGTCCAAGCTTTCATTGTAATAAACAATCTGAGTAAGTTTGGTAAAGATCAAATTATAAATGAAGGTGCTAGAGTGTTCACAAGGCAGAAAATATCATTTTTCAAAAATACAAGGGCCATAACTCTGGTGTTACTGAACAAATTTAGCTGGGGTTTTAAATTGCCTAAGCTTTCATTGATATTAACAATCTGAGCAAGTTTGGTAAAGACCAAATAATAAAATATGCTAGAGTGTTAAGGAGTCTTAATATGGCATTTTCCAGCAAAACAAGGGCCATAACTCATTATTCTGATCTGGTTGTTTGCGAACTTGTCCGAGCTTTCATGGATATAAAGACACTGGCAAAGTTTGGTAAAGATCGGATTAATATTGAAGGCCCTAGAGTGTTCACAAGGCAAAAAAAATAATCAGAAAAACAAGGGCCACAACTACGGTGATACTGACCCAATTTGGCTGGTTTTCGAACTTTCCAAGCTTTCATTGATACTAACAATCTGTACAAGTTTGGTAAAGATCAAATAATAAATGAAGGTGCTAGAGTGTCCACAATACTTATTATGGCATTTTTCAGCAAAACAAGGGCTGTAACTCTGGTGAAATTAATCAGGAAAACAAGGGCCACAACTCTGGTGATACTGACCCAATTTGGCTGGTTTCGAACTTGTCCAAGCTTTCATTGATATAAGAACGCTGGCAAAGTTTCATAAAGATCCGAATAATAATGAAGGCCCTAGAGTGTTCACAAGCAAAAGTTGACGGACGGACGACAGATAAGTCGTCATCACATAAGCACCTGCTAAAAAAATGAAAGGCTATACAACCATTCACCTAAGTAGAAGTAGATAGTTAATTAAGTTTTAAATCACCATAATCTAACGGATAGAATCAAAATTATTAAACTAATCGACCCTCGATTGTAACAAAGATGTTTGTTTGTTTTTATGACTGCATGAATGTTTTATATAATTATATTATCTACTTACCTTGAATATTTTGTATCATTATATTATTAACCTTTGACTATTGGTTATGCATAAACATTTGCTTATTGTCACCCACACTAACATTGCTAGGTACGGTTAATTAACCAACAACAAAACAAGTGACTCATATTTTATTAAATAAATGGGACACAGATGCCCCCATAAAACTCCGTCAAAAATCATCAAACCGGACCAAGGGCCATAACTCTATAAAAAAAATCAACAAACATGAACAGGACAACTATGCGCATGTCCACTTGATATCAACACTTCTGACAGTTTTATGAAAATACATGCAGGGGTTATGGAGAAGTAGGATGTACACGATTTGTGCAGACCAACCACCGACCAATGGACAGAACGACAGGCACCGACGGACATGGGTAAAAAACTGCAGTTCATTCAACAATGACTCAATATCAACTTAAGTATGGGTCATATAACCTTCATATTTGAAAGTGTAAAATAATACCTGGTTGAGGCAAGTGACAGATTGATATGATTTCTTATATCCCTGTTAGTTGGATAAAAAGTTCTGTTTGACTTGGGAACTTGATCTGTCACCAGTGTGGCTACATATATATCCAACTGTTGCTTCACCTCTGGAACGACTGTGATTCCCTCATCAACCAGATCATGAATTTTTCTGATGATTCTTTTATCCACAGGAAGACTATACCCAGCATACTTGGCAAAAGAGAAAGTAAAATGGGGTATAAATATAAGCTGTGGATCTTCAAAGGTATGCTTTAGAGAACCTAAAACAAATGAGAGAAAAAGAATGTCATGTACAGAAGACTCAGCTAGCAGTAGCCATTCAAGTTATAACAGTTATTTGAATGGAAAACAGAACAAGAGCAAAATAAGGTGAAAGTATGTGTCTATATACACTCACTGCCTAAATATAAAAGGTATGTTCCAAACCATTTTAACTATATATATATAGAATTGAATTGAATGTTGTTTAACGGCTCATCAACACAGTACAGGTTATTTAGAGCCGCCCCAGAGAGAGGGGAAGGATACATAGGAATCCGGGAACCTGCCCTACTCTTATTATCGAATAGATTCCTATGGTTCTTTAACGTGCTCGGAGGATAGACCGATACACGGGACCGCCCGGTTTACGTCCCCATCCGACGGACGAGGCTAAGGAAAAGTGTCTTGCCCAAGAACACACTGACGGAACACAGTGGCACCACGGAGGATTGAACCCGGGGCTATATATATAGAAAACAAGAGGCCCAAGAGGGCTCTATTGCTCTATATGCTCTACTGGATTCTGAGCATAAAGGCAACAATCGCTTATATAAGTAATATAGACTTGGAAAAAAATGTTTCAGGATAAAGTCGCTACAGTGAAACTTGAGCACAACACCATACTGAGAAACTGTCATACGTAACACTTGTTTGTACTTTGAAGACACTCAGAAAGAAATATGCTAGAGCAATTACAAAGATTCGAGTCATTGTGGTTCGAATCATCAGTGGCTTTTAAATTGAAAACTGTGATCCCCTGGGCAGGGACAAATTTGACCACAGGGTCACCATTTGAACAAAGTAGAGGACCATAAGCTGATGCTACATGTAATACATGAGAACTCTGTGCCTTGTGGTTTCAGAGTGGAAGACTTTTTAAAGTGTTTCCCTATATATGTCTATATGAAAAACATGCAAAATCTCAATATACAAACTTTTGACCTCCGGCCGGGGCACGGCCATTTTTGACCCCGGGGACGTCATTTGAACAAATTTGATAGTCTAGCCGTTGGCGATTATTATAAAAGAAAAACTGTTGAAATATGTTAAGCGGTTCTTGAGAAGATTTTTTAAGGTTTCGACCATATATAGTAATGGCGGCCATCTTGGATGTCACGCTGACCTAATTTTAACAGATCTAACAAGCATTCATCTAAGGATCATCCACGTGAAGTTTGGCCAAAATTGGCCAAGCGGTTTCTGAGAAGAAGTAATTTGAAGCAAAAGTTAATGACGGACGACGGATGAAGAGTGATCCCAATAGCTCACCTTGAGCCTTTGGCTCCGGTGATCTAAAAAGGAACATAATTCAAACAGTATGGAAGCTAGAGTTATGGTTCCTGTGCACTGAACTCCGTCTTATTGTCCTGATCATTCACACCAAACTTCACAAAGGTATCTGCAATACTTTTGATTATAACAAATAATAATACATGTGACAATAAATCTAAACTTTTAATATTAATACCTCTCCCTGTATGTGGTTTTCATGACTTGAAGGAAAAGATACATATATCCTATACTCCCGTACTGTGGCTTGGGAGAAACTTTCTTTGATTTTTTTTGCAGTATTCCGTCTTCGCCAAGATGAATATTTTACAACATTAATCTATTAAAACAAAAAGTGCAGAAAACCATGGGACAAATGAATCTGCTTTAAAAAATTGGCCTCCTTTTCCAGTTTAAAAATATAATAATGTTCCAGGGCAAATAACTCCAACACTGATAAACGGTTTAAGTGATGCTAATACTTTATTTGCATTATTGTATAGTTTTGAAAATATAGTCAGAAATACAGAACTGAATATGTAGGGATCAACCCAAATTTAGCAAATGCCCCAGCACAGTACAGTCAAGATGCCGGACACTGTATAAGCTAAAAAGTGTACCTGATACTGAGGAAACCTCAACACCTTTCTAATCCTGATGTTCGCTGGGCACTGAAGTTTCTTTGAGGTTTGGATAATTCTCCTACTCTTCTGCAAGTAGTTGTGCATGGATTCATTTTCACCTGCCTGCTGAAACATATTTAGTTACCTATACACAAAGCTTACAGATATTTGTGACAATAACAGTATAAAAATATATTTTTTCATCAATTGGATGGTTAACTGTTGTGATATAGCTAAAACTGACAAAACATCATGAAAAACATATTAAATGTATCAAAGTTTTGATTCAGGTGCACCTAGCAGTGATAAGTCAACCTCTGGTGTCGGTGATCTCCGACATGGCCATACAAGATGTGCCCTAGAGCATGACACTTTACCTGCATTGCTTCAGTTGATCCAGCTGGAAATGTGTACCAGCATATTGCTTTGGGTAAAGTTTGGTTTGTTGAACCATAGCTGATAATGCTTTTGTTACTTGTTGATGGAATTCGATGTTACATTTAAGCTAGGGTTAAAAAATGGCAATGACATATAAATGCACTTATGATGTTACATACTTGTTCCTATCAGTATCAGCTGTAAATTGCTATTTAATAGTTAAATTCTAAAAATAGCATAAGAGATATAGACTTCTAAACACAGCTTACACACAAACCTTGATGTGGGACGCCGACGCCAACATGATTATATAAGCTCAATATTCTTCGAATAGTCCAGCTGAAAAATATACATTTTTAAAGAAGCTTTATATAATGAAATACCTGAGTGTTCTTATTTCTACTGCGTCCATGATGACATTCCCTGACCTCATTTCCTAGGACGACAAAGGGACATCTATCAAAATAAATGTTTGGGCCAAAGTCAGATGCATGACCGGTATCCTCAAAAAATATCTTGTGTCCTGAAAGGCTATCTAAATCTGAAAGAAAAAGGGGGTAAATATAAATACAGACAAGTTGACCAATTGAAAAGCTTTCAGCCAAAAGTCATTCATACCAGACGAAGATTTTAAACCGTCCTGATAATTAGGGTAAAGGGTCAAAACGGTCCATTAATCAATACCTGGTCAAAACGATAGATTTCTTGATAAATGCTATATTAATTTTGCCATGTATTATATCCATAAAAACTCGGATGGGTTCGATAAACAGCCAGATCTGATAAGTAACTCTATAGAGTTATTACCCTTTATTTATTTAAAAGAAAGTTGTTGGAGCATCTATACAAAGTGTATTTGATGTCAAAATGTTGAGCGGTTACTGAGTTATTGTAAAATATGTATTTTCTTAATGTGCAAAGCGACATATATTCTTGATCTTGATATGCTAACCAACCATAGGTCAATCCCTATATTTGCTAGACGAAGACATTCAACAATGTGAAAATAGCCAAAATGTTCGTATACTATGTCGTTGGATTGAATCAGACAGGATTAAACAAAATTAATTGTTAAAAGGGTGGGCGCCTCCGGAAGTGCTTGACTGGGGTGCAGGGTGTAAAATTCCACTCGCCTGCTCGCATTGGCAAGCTGCCTGCGGACGAGTAACCTTTGGCGTCTGGTCGTCCGACAGGGCGAGTGACTTTATGCACTATCAAAATTCAGTTAAACTATCGTTCAAACATGATGTTGCAATATTTGCAAGATTTCAAATCTGGATCAGTTCGGACGTAATTTTGTTCTGTATTGTTGTTTGCAGGACCTAGATTAACAGGTGTTTGTTTGTTACCAGGTAACCCATGCATCATATAGACTGTGATTCAATTCACGCTATTTAAATCAATTTGAGTGTGATGCAATATATCGCTAACCAGTCAGACTGTTTTTTCCCCACTGTTCGAAAAGCCTGCGTCAGCGACTGCAAGCGGATTCGGCCCGAGTGTCGGCAAATCAGAACAGGTATGGCTGAACAACAAGCGTAGAACCCAACCGCTGTTACTTAGTTCTGGTGTCTATTATTGGTCCAATGGAGACAAAATACTAAACGAGAAAGTTCAGCAGAATGTTGTTGTTGTAGATGTTAATTCTCCGCTGTGTTTATTTATTTTGCCCGCTCCCCGACGAATGTCTGCGTGGAAGGGAATACATCTTAATGTGTTTACTTCAAGTCAATGTGGGTGAAGTGAATGGCTCTTTCTTTATTTGCATAACAATAAAATATCCACATACTGCCTTTCAGCTACTACAGTGTCTGTGAGTACACAAATGTACTTATTGTAGCTTACTATAGTGGTGAAAATAATGTTCAGGTTATATGCTGCAGGGCGAGTGGTAAATTGGTAAGGGCGAGTAGCTTTTTGCTTCCACTACTCCAGCAAGGCGATTGGATTTTTCCAAAATGTTTACACCCCTGGTGGGTGCCTCCGGAAGTGCTTGCCTAGGGTGGGCGACTCTGAAGTGCTTGCTTGGGATTGTCGCATAATGCCCACTGGTAAATAATTATCATTTCTCTTTGTAAAAACAGTTCACTAATTTAGCCGACGTTTTTGGATTGTTCTACATCTATATTATACGTTGATCTGTCAAAATATGACAATCATTCAACGGAAAAACGACTCTGCATCGCGGTTATTTATAATGTGAGCACAAGATAAAATAAGAGTTAAGAGAAGCAAGTACAGGATGAAATAGAATAAAAAATAAAGACATTAATAGACGTAAATATTGCTATAAGGTAAATAAATACAAGAATAAATGGGTATAGGTAATAAAGATAGAGGTACAGGTAAGATGCCCAAACCTACATAGAATCATCTGATATGAACCAATTTAGCTTCCGAGGAGGTACCAGGGACAAGTGTGTCCCCGCTGACACAGCTTCACATCATCACTTGACTCATAGTAGGTTTAGTTGAGATTCTGGTTTAAGGGCTGAAAGCGGATCTATTGGAGACATGATTTTTGCCACCTTTGTCATGTTACAAATGTGATGATTGACAATGTTTTCCTTATATGAAATTGAGTGCATGAATACAGTCACTACAATGTTTACATACATTATTTTCATAGTATTGTGGTAGTAAACCTGACCCGGTAAACCTACCGTTACCCCACCCACTCATTTGTCACAGAGGGCCACATGCTCCACAAACTAATTTTACATCAATAACATTGCTAAATAAACAACAAAAAATAATGCAATAAACTGTGTACAGTTGCTGGTGTTTCCCCTTCGAATTAATCGTCTTTGCGGCTAAGCACAGTAAATTCTGGATGTCTTTCCCGCCTTTTTACCGGAACGAAAAACAAGAGCCTTACCTCGAAGAGACAGATTCCGGCACTTTGATAGTACATATTTTGAAGATTCCTTCAATTGTAAGGCCTCTATATATCTATAAAGTTCATCATCTGTCTTGAAATATTGCGGAACTGGCGAAATTGAATCGTCCGCTGAGTCTTCACCGGACGATGTTGACATTGCGTCCGCCATCTTTTTTTCCTCAGGCTGTAGGCGGGGTTTACATATTGGGGCGTGTTTTCAAAAACCTACATTTGGTAGATACCGCCGAATCGTAGTTGGCAAATTCAATTCAATTCAATTCAATTCTTTATTAGGAAAAACTGTATAAACAAGCTAGTACAGAAATAAACAGAGTACAGTTATCATCCTAGAACAGAAAGTAGAAAAAGTTCAGTTGCTATTATAGAGTATACTACAACAATAGTGTATTTAAAATACATGCATAAATATTATATTGTGTAGTTTATAATATCTGCCTATAAAAAGATTACATATTAACTAATGACTTTGATATGAAAGAGCAGAGAAGGGAACAGTCCTTTTTGGTATTTGGATTTAAAAGTTTCTTAGCTAAGATAATGTCTTCGCAATTGATTTCTAGTGAAGAGAATTGTTTATATAGCACTTTTCTGTCTTGCAAATTTCTATTGCAGTGCAACAGGAAATGTATTTCATCTTCAATTTTATCACAGAAAGAGCATAATCTGCTATCACGTGGTATTTTAGGACGGGCATATCGACCTATTTCTATTTGAAGTCTGTGTGAGCTTATTCTTAGCCTAGTTAAATCCCTAGTAATTGATTTTGGTAGTCCAAGTTGTAGGTATGTCTGAATTTCGAAATTGTCACAAATATTTGAGTAAAAATTAAGCTTGAGTTCTTGGTTGACTTTATAATTACAAAGATTAGCATCCAAAGTTTCCGAATAATGAGATTTAGATTTTGATCTAAAATGGTTCATGTCAAAATTATTTGTATCAATATGTAGTTCTGTTGCCCTATCTGACAAAAATTTATACCAGGACTGGCTCCCCTCATTATAAAGATTAGTATCTGTATCTGTGATAAATGCCTTAAATAAAAGCCTTGAAGGTGCAAATAGTCGTCCTCTGAATTTTTGTCCGGCTGCCGGCGTTCGATTTGCATTCGTGCATTTGCTTGGAATTTACGTTTCATTCGATATCATTTGGAATAAAATAGCTACCATATATGTTTTGTTTTTGATGTTGTTTGTATTTTATTATACGTCGGATGAAGGAAGAAAGTGTAATTCATGTTCTTCTAAACTGACATTTTGAAGTGGCACTTTTTCGGATGTCCCCAATTTCGGACGAACGGAAACAAATTGTATAAATTTAAATCCGGCTCATTGAATTTAGTTTATGATGAATGTAATTTACTTTTATTGCTATAATGTTTCTGAAAAACACATTTAAAAAGAGGGCAGCATTTGAGAGAGAGACCCAATAAAATACTGATGTAATGATGAAAGAGAGAGAGAGAGAGGGAGAATATGATTCGAATAAGACACTTATGTAATGATGGAAAGAAATACTATTTTTATATTTTATTGTGCCTAGTTGATTTTTGTTAGCCATTTTTATTATAGTTTTAGATCTAAATAAAAATGGAGGTTTTGGGGATGAAGCTATCCAGTAGGCTACATGTAGTGAGTAATGCAATTTAATTAAATTATGATATAATAAAAGACTGACTCACTATGATCCCAATAAGATACTGATGTTTTGATGAAAGAAATAATATTTTTATATTTTATTCTGCCCAGTTGATTTGTGTTTGCCATTTTGAGCATAGATCTT
The DNA here is from genome assembly GCA_037043455.1 of Cyrtodaria siliqua. Classification (NCBI taxonomy): domain Eukaryota; kingdom Metazoa; phylum Mollusca; class Bivalvia; order Adapedonta; family Hiatellidae; genus Cyrtodaria; species Cyrtodaria siliqua. Next base: position 99,501 of record JAWPHD010008779.1, read on the forward strand.
AATAACATGGAGGTTTTGGGAATGAAGCTATCCAGTAGCCTACATGTTATGAGTAATTTAATTTAGTTCATGTTTCTGTTAGTCTATTTCCATGAAAACACATTTGCTAAATAACACAAAACAAATGTTTTTTCCATGCATTATATATTTAAATGCACATAACATATAACAACAAACAACAGTAATAACTGCTACTGATAACACCTCCTTGATAAATACAGGCCATAAATATAGGCTATTCATCTTTTTCTCTGAAGTATATATAAAGTTACTTGAAATTCATTTGAACACTAACTCAGAACAACTGTTCCCATGTATTATATCTAAATTGAAAACATATAACAACAAACAATATTAACATCTTCTAGTGACAACACACCTGGTCTATGTTTCTGTTTATTTGCATTATTTAGGTATTCAAAAGTTGAATGTGCAGTTGTTAAAGGAACATCCAGGAGGAAATGAGACAGGTGTTATTGGTCCAGTTGCTTGGTTTGGACTTGATTGAGAGACATTTGAAATTGGGGTTTCTGCATGTTGCCTATTTACAACACTAGTATTATCTTTTAAGGGTTCTGGGGTTTTCTTTTTGGGACAGTTTTGCATGATGTTTTGCATATTTCTGTGTTCAGTTTCTGTTAGTTCAGCATCATAATGTGTTATTGACTGAATGTTTTTGTGCCCTGTTATTTTCATTATCTTCTGTGGGGGAACTCCAGCCCTAGAGAGTGATGTCACAGTTGTTTTTCTAATGCTGTGATTTGTAATTTTCTTCTCAATTCCAGCTGCAGAAGCAGCTGTTTTGATTAGAGTACCCAAAGTATTTTCTCCCATGGGTCTTGGATAATACCTGAAATATATAATTGGCTCAATTTAAGCATTGAAACACATAAACACTGTCAAGTACATGTTATAATAGATTAGTTTAAGTTTATATTTCATAATTGTATACTTATGAGAAAACAGTCAATATCATGCTGTTTATGAAGATATAATATTGTTTTAATCTTTATTTTTTAATATTGTATTTGTGTATGTATTGGTTTTATTTACATGTACATGTATAACCTATTGTTTAGTATGTGTAAGAGTGATTGGTTAATCTAAATGTGTTAATTACCATGGCTCATTATCAGAACCTGTCAGTCTCTGCTCAGGTATAGGTGTCAAAAAGAAGGGACTGTCTGGAGTTCTCATACTGACAGGTGTTCTATGTAAATACTGTTGGTATAACTTTATAGGATCTCTGAAATTTAGAAAGCAAGTTTATTGTATAAATGCATGACTGCAATATTTTAGTTTTACAACACTTCCTCTTATTTTGTTAATTCAGTTTAATTCGTTATTCATTTCAATGTAATTTATTTAAAATTGTGCAGGCAATTTATTTATTTAAAATGTTAATATTATTATATTTTCTACTTAAATAAATAAGGATACATTTAACTGGAATTACCTGTTGTCTGTCATGTCTGATGAGAAGATTTTTGGAGTAGTGTCTCTAACATTCTTCACGTTACTTCCATCTCTGGTCTTTGTGCACCTTTCTTGAAATTCCAGATATTTCCCACCAGCACTTTCTTTAACAACAATATCTCCAAATTTCAGTTGTCTGGCCTCATCTCTGGCCCTGAATCCAAAGAGTTTGCCAAAGTTATAATACAGGGCAGTGATCAACCCTTTTGGTGTTGTTATTCCAAAGGCTCCTGAATCAAACATATTTTCCTCTTCGTCCTTGCTTACATCAACAGCTTTGTTTGGGATTCTACCAAGGCCCTGCTTCCTAAGCTCTATCTTTTTAGCATTCAGAGAGGCCATACATTTTTGAAACACCCTGTCCTTGAGAGAGGCCTCATAGTTTTTCTCCTTTAGGTGTCTTTCAATGCTGTGTTTAAGGCATTCAAGAGTAGATGGTTCATAATTACCGCCATCTGATTTCCTGATACTAATGAACAACTCAGCAAGGTACTCATTCAAGTGATTGGGTGGAATGTTTTCTATCAATCTTGGCTCCCGCTTAGTATCAAAAAGCCAACGTTGGACGTTTTTCAGATCACGGTTTGTGCTCTGAATAGTGTTTTTCTTTTTCTGGTCCGAAATAAACTCATCAACGTCAACTTTCTGTAGGTCTCTAGACGGTTTCTCAAAACATTTTACGTTTCAGGAGACTCGTACTCACTAAGTATGTCTTCAATTTGTCTTACTGACAGTTCTTGAAATATAACGTCTAATATGGGTGCTTCATCTGCTTTTTCTATTTTAAAAGTTTCCATTTTGACAGATGGCGCGTTCTGATTGTTTACAATGTCAAAAGTAGTTCCGGCATTTACTTCCGGCTTTCTATTTCGCGGCTCTTAGCAAGCGCGAGAAAAAGTTCCCGTGCAATATCGATGCGTGCAATATCGTAGAATATTGCACGCTTAGCTCAATGCAAACTAAACGGGACAATATGAAAGTATACAATAAATACTCATCATGACAACATCGACCTGACCATACTAGAATATAAAGGTCAAAGTCACACTGAACGTCATTATATTGGTTAAATACTCACTTTTTTCTTCACGAAAACTTAACGTTGGCTATAACTTCTTCATCAAACTTTCATATAAATACTCATCATGACAACATCGACATGACCATACTAAAATATAAAGGTCAAGGTCCAACTGAAGGTCATTATATGGGTTAAATACTCATTTCTTTTCTTCACGAAAACTTAACGTTGGCTATAACTTCTTCATCAAACTTTCATATAAATACTCATCATGACAACATCGACCTGACCATACTTGAATATAAAGGTCAAAGTCACACTGAACGTCATTATATTGGTTAAATACTCACTTTTTTCTTCACGAAAACTTAACATTGGCTATAATTTTCTCATTTCTTGATATTTCTTCATCAAACTTCCAATATAAAGTCATCATCACAACATCGACATGATCATACTAAATTATAAAGGTCAAGGTCACACTGAATGTCATTATAATACTCGTTTTTTTTCATGAAAACTTATGCCAGTTTGTCAAGTTCATTTATGAGGGTCCAAAAAACCTAGTTTTACCGACGAAGCACTTACAGGCGACACACGTGTTCCCGCGGAACTCTCGTCTAGTTTATATTTGGATTGACCCTGCATCTCCCTTTGAAGTAAAAGACCACACGGTTAACGATATCCGTGCTAAACATTAAACGTGTTAAGGTACAGCACACCCATTGCATCACAGGAAGTGTCGGCCTAATGGCGACTAGTAAATAATTCTCATTTCTTTTTGTAAAAAGAGGCATATTCAACTAATTAAATTGCCATTTTTGGTTTGTATCACATTGTTAAGGTCCTTGATGAGGAAAAAAGAATAATAGATGAAGTGCTAATGGCCGTTTATTTCAAAATCCCTCCAAAGGTGTGAGAATTAGGGAGCGGGCACAAAATGGACCTTATTATAAGAATATAAGACCTTGAAGATACAGACCCCGGTGTTGGGTTCTGCAGGTCGTCTTGATGAGTTGAGTATACTTACTCCCTGGATTTATGGAGCAGACACAAAATGGACCTTATTATAATGCAGATAAGAAGTATATTGACCTTGACCTTGAAGATACAGACCCGGGTTTGTGTTCTGTACGTCGTCTTGATTAGGTGAGTATTTCTGCCAATTTATTTGAAAATCTGTCCATGTATGTGAGAGTTGTGGTGGATGGCAGAAATGGACTTCATGTATATTGGTGTACTGCCAGTTATTGGAAGATAAGAGTATGGCAGAGAGCTGAAATGGACATGCTACAAAACAACTAGAGTATGGTTTCATCTTGTTGGTTAATTTAAACACCTCGATGTTTAAATTAACCAACTCAGATGGGCTTTGCCCATCTTGAAGTTTAAATTAACCAACTTAATGTCTATCTAATAGTACTGTATATGCCAACAGTCTTCATAGGATAAATGTAAAGCATATCCGTCTCATGAACATAAGTATGAACCTAAGTATGAACCTTACGGCCTTGACCTGGAAGATTCAGACCCGGGTGTTGGGTTCTGCTCGTCGTCTTGATGAGGTGAGTATTTGTGCCAATTTTATTTGAAAATCTGTCCATGCACGTGAGAGTTATGGCAGATGGCAGAAATGGACTTCACGTATATTGGTGTACTACCAGTATAAAGACATTTATGACCTTGACCATGAAGATACCAACCCGGGTTTTTGGTTCTGGACATCATCTTGATGAGATCAATTTTTGTGCCAATTATTTCAAAATCTCTCCATGCAGGAAAATTGTAACGGACGAACGAACAGACAACGCTAACTCTTTATCTCCCAGACGTCATCGAAGGCTAAACGTATACTCAAAATGTGTATTCATTGTTTGTGTTTGATGCTTTCAGTGGATTATCTTTTCAGTGTGTATTGACTAGCGTTTGTTTAGTAGTGTCACCAGGCGCTGTGTGAAACAAGAAATGTCACTGTAAGTGACAAATGTAAGTGACTAATGCTCCCGAAGTGACCTTTGACCTTGGAGCCATGGACCTGGATTTTGTGCGTGACACGTCGTCTTGAGCACTTGTGCCAAGTTATTTGAAAATCCGTCCAGGAAGTGACCTTGACATTGGAGTCACGGACCTGGATTTTGTGTGCGACATGTCTTATTGTGATGAGCACTTGTGCCAAGTTGTTTGAAAATCCGTCCAGGAATGCCAGAGTTATTGACCGGACACGATTTGACCTTTGACCTCTAAGTGTGACCTTAACCTTGGAGCCACAGACCTAGATTTACACATATATATTCTGTTTTAACACATATATATTCAGTTCTTACACATATATATTCAGTTCTTAAGCATATATATTCCGTTCTTACACATATATATTCCGTTCTTACGCATATATATTCTTACACATATATTCCGTTTTAACACATATATATTCAGTTCTTTAACATTTAAGTCCGTTCTTACACATATATTCCGTTCTTACGCATATATATTCAGTTCTTACGCATATATATTCCGTTCTTACGCATATATATTCAGTTCTTACGCATATATATTCAGTTCTTACGCATATATATTCACTTCTTACACATATATATTCAGTTCTTACACATATATATTCCGTTCTTACACATATACGTTCCGTTCTTACACATATATATTCCATTCTTACACGTACATATTCCGTTCTTACACATATATATTCCGTTCTTACGCATATATATTCCGTTCTTACGCATATATATTCAGTTCTTACGCATATATATTCAGTTCTTACACATATAAATTCAGTTCTTACAGATATATATTCAGTTCTTACGCATATATATTCAGTTCTTACGCATATATATTCAGTTCTTTCGCATATATATTCATTTCTTACACATATATGTTCAGTTCTTACACATATATATTCCGTTCTTACACGTACATATTCCGTTCTAACACATATATATTCCGTTCTTACACGTATATATTCAGTTCTTACACATATATATTTACTTCTTACACATATATAATCAGTCCTTACACATATATATTCCGTTCTTACACATATATACACATATATATTCCGTTCTTACACATATATATTCCGTTCTTACACGTACATATTCCGTTCTTACACATATTTATTCCGTTCTTACACATATATATTCCGTTCTGACGCCTATATATTCAGTTCTTAGACATATATATTCAGTACTTACACATATATATTCAGTTCTTACAAATATATATTCAGTTCTTACACATATATATTCAGTTCTTACACATATATAATCCGTCTTTAGACATATATATTCCGTTCTTACACATATATATTCAGTTCTTTCAAATATATATTCAGTTCTTACACATATATATTCAGTTCTTACACATATATATTCCTTTCTTACACATATATATTCCGTTCTTACCCATATATTTTCTGTTTTTACACATATATATTCCGTTCTTACACATATATATTCCGTTCTTACACATATATATTCAGTTTTTACACATATATATTCCGTTCTTACACATATATATTCCGTTCTTACACATATATATTCTGTTCTTAAACATATATATACCGTTCTTACACATATATATTACGTTATTACACATATATATTCAGTTCTTACACATATATATTCACTTCTTACACATATATATTCAGTTCTTACACATATATATTCCATTCTTACACATATATATTCCGTTCTTACACATATATATTCCGTTCTTACACGTACATATTCCGTTTTTACACATATATATACCGTGCTTACGCATATATATTCCGTTTTTACGCATATATATTCAGTTCTTACGCATATATATTCAGTTCTTACGCATATATATTCAGTTCTTACGCATATATATTCATTTCTTACACATATATGTTCAGTTCTTTCACATATATATTCCGTTCTTAGACGTACATATTCAGTTCTTACGCATATATATTCAGTTCTTACACATATATATTCAGTTCTAACACATATATATTCAGTTCTTACACATGTATATTCAGTTCTTACACACATATATTCCGTTTTTACACATATATATTCCTATCTTACACATATATATTCCGATCTTACACGTATATATTCCATTCTTACACATATATATTCCGTTCTTACACATATATATTCCGATCTTACACGTATATATTCCGTTCTTACGCATATATATTCCGTTCTTAAGCATATATATTCAGTTCTTACGCATATATATTCAGTTCTTACACATATATATTCACTTCTTACACATATATATTCAGTTCTTACACATATATATTCAGTTCTTACACATATATATTCCGTTTTTACACATATATATTCCTATCTTACACATATATATTCCGTTCTTACACATATATATTCCGTTCTAACACATATATTCCGTTCTTACGCATATATATTCCGTTCTTTCGCATATATATTCAGTTTTACGCATATATATTCAGTTCTTACACATATATATTCCGTTTTTACACATATATATTCCTATCTTACACATATATATTCCGTTCTTACACATATATATTCCGTTCTAACACATATATTCCGTTCTTACGCATATATATTCCGTTCTTTCGCATATATATTCAGTTTTACGCATATATATTCAGTTCTTACGCATATATATTCAGTTCTTACGCATATATATTCAGTTTTACGCATATATGTGCAGTTCTTACACATATATATTCAGTTCTTACAGATATATATTCCGTTCTTACACATATATATTCTGTTTTTACACATATATATTCAGTTCTTACACATATATATTCAGTTCTTACACATATATATTCCGTTCTTACACATATATATTCCGTTCTTACGCATATATATTCTTACACATATATTCCGTTCTAACACATATATATTCAGTTCTTTAACCTTTAATTCCGTTCTTACACATATATTCCGTTCTTACGCATATATATTCAGTTCTTACGCATATATATTCCGTTCTTACGCATATATATTCAGTTCTTACGCATATATATTCAGTTCTTACGGATATATATTCAGTTCTTACGCATATATATTCAGTTCTTACACAAATATATATTCAGTTTTACACATATATATTCAGTTCTTACACATATATATTTCGTTCTTAAACATATATATTCCGTTCTTACATATATATATTCCGTTCTTACACATATATATTCCGTTCTTACACATATATATTCCGTTCTTACGCATATATATTCAGTTCTTACACATATATATTCAGTTCTTACACATATATATTCAGTTTTTACACATATATATTCCTTTCTTACACATATATATTCCGTTCTTACACATATATATTCAGTTTTAAAAAAATATATTCCGTTCTTACACATATATATTCCGTCCTTACACATATATATTCAGTTCTTACACATATATATTCACTTCTTACACATATATATTCCGTTCTTACACATATATATTCCGTTCTTACACATATATATGCAGTTCTTACACATATATATTCACTTCTTACACATATATATTCAGTTCTTACACATATATATTCCGTTCTTACACATATACGTTCCTTCTTACACATATATATTCCATTCTTACACGTACATATTCCGTTCTTACACATATATATTCCATTCTTACGCATATATATTCCGTTCTTACGCATATATATTCAGTTCTTACGCCTATATTTTGTTCTTACACATATATATTCAGTTCTTACAGATATATATTCATTTCTTACGCATATATATTCAGTTCTTACGCATATATATTCAGTTCTTTCGCATATATATTCATTTCTTACACATATATGTTCAGTTCTTACACATATATATTCCGTTCTTACACGTACATATTCCGTTCTTACACATATTTATTCCGTTCTTACACACATATATTTCGTTTTTACACATATATATTCCTATCTTACACATATATATTTTGTTCTTACACATATATATTCCGATCTTACACGTATTTATTCCATTCTTGCACATATATATTCCGTTCTTACACATATATATTCCGATCTTATACGTATATATTCCATTCTTACACATATATATTACGTTCTTACACATATATATTCCGTTCTAACACATATATTCCGTTCTTACGCATATATATTCCGTTCTTTCGCATATATATTCAGTTTTACGCGTATATATTCAGTTCTTACGCATATATATTCAGTTCTTACGCATATATATTCAGTTTTACGCATATATTTGCAGTTCTTACACATATATATTCAGTTCTTACACATATATATTCCGTTCTTACACATATATATTCTGTTTTTCACATATATATTCAGTTCTTACACATATATATTCAGTTCTTACGCATATATATTCCGTTCTTACGCATATATATTCCGTTCTTACGCATATATATTCTTACACATATATTCCGTTCTTACACATATATATTCAGTTCTTACACATATATATTCCGTTTTTAATCATATATTCCGTTCTTACGCATATATATTCAGTTCTTACGCATATTTATTCCGTTCTTACGCATATATATTCAGTTCTTACGCATATATATATATTTCTTACACATATATTTTCAGTTATTACACATATATATTCCGTTCTTACACGTACATATTCAGTTCTTACGCATATATATTCAGTTCTTACACATATATATTCAGTTCTTACACATATATTTTCAGTTCCTACACACATATATTCCGTTTTTACACATATATATTCCTATCTTACACATATATATTCTGTTCTTACACATATATATTCCGATCTTACACGTATATATTCCATTCTTACACATATATATTCCGTTAATTACACATATATATTCCGATCTTACACGTATATATTCCATTCTTACGCATATATATTCCGTTCTTTCGCATATATATTCAGTTTTACGCATATATATTCAGTTCTTACGCATATATATTCAGTTCTTACGCATATATATTCAGTTTTACGCATATATTTGCAGTTCTTACACATATATATTCAGTTCTTACACATATATATTTCGTTCTTACACATATATATTCAGTTCTTACACATATATATTCAGTTCTTACGCATATATATTCCGTTCTTACGCATATATATTCCGTTCTTACGCATATATATTCTTACACATACATTCCGTTCTTACACATATATATTCAGTTCTTACACATATATATTCTGTTTTTACTCATATATTCCGTTCTTACGCATATATATTCAGTTCTTACGCATATTTATTCCGTTCTTACGCATATATATTCAGTTCTTACGCATATATATTCAGTTCTTACGCATATTTATTCAGTTCTTACGGATATATATTCAGTTCTTACGCATATATATTCAGTTCTTATACATATATATTCCGTTCTACACATATATAATCCGTTCTTACACATATATATTCTGTTTTTACACATATATATTCCGTTCTTACACATATATATTCCGTTCTTACAAATATATATTCCGTTCTTACGCATATATATTCAGTTCTTACACATATATATTCAGTTCTTGCACATATATATTCAGTTTTTGCACATATATATTCCGTTCTTACACATATATATTCCGTTCTTACACATATATATTCCGTTCTTAAACATATATATTCAGTTCTTACACACATATATTCCGTTTTTACACATATATATTCCTATCTTACACATATATATTCTGTTCTTACACATATATATTCCGATCTTACACGTATATATTCCATTCTTACACATATATATTCCGTTCTTACACATATATATTCCGATCTTACACGTATATATTCCATTCTTACGCATATATATTCCGTTCTGTCGCATATAGATTCAGTTTTATGCATATATATTCAGTTTTACGCATATATATTCAGTTCTTACGCATATATATTCAGTTCTTACGCATATATATTCAGTTTTACGCATATATTTGCAGTTCTTACACATACATATTCAGTTCTTACACATATATATTCCGTTCTTACACATATATATTCTGTTTTTACACATATATATACAGTTCTTACACATATATATTCAGTTCTTACGCATATATATTCCGTTCTTACGCATATATATTCCGTTCTTACGCATATATATTCTTACACATATATTCCGTTCTTACACATATATATTCAGTTCTTACACATATATATTCCGTTTTTACTCATATATTCCGTTCTTACGCATATATATTCAGTTCTTACGCATATTTATTCCGTTCTTACGCACATATATTCAGTTCTTACGCATATATATTCAGTTCTTACGCATATATATTCAGTTCTTACGGATATATATTCAGTTCTTACGCATATATATTCAGTTTTTACACATATATATTCAGTTCATACACATATATATTCAGTTCTTACACATATATAATTCGTTCTTATACATATATATTCCGTTCTTACACATATATATTCCGTTCTTACACATATATATTCTGTTTTTACACATATATATTCCGTTCTTACACATATATATTCCGTTCTTACACATATATATTCCGTTCTTACACGTATATATTCAGTTCTTACGCATATATATTCAGTTCTTACACATATATATTCAGTTCTAACACATATATATTCAGTTCTTACACATATATATTCAGTTCTTACACACATATATCCCGTTTTTACACATATATATTCCTATCTTACACATATATATTTTGTTCTTACACATATATATTCCGATCTTACACGTATATATACCATTCTTACACATATATATTCCGTTCTTACACATATATATTCCGATCTTACACGTATAAATTCCATTCTTACGCATATATATTCCGTTCTTTCGCATATATATTCAGTTTTACGCATATATATTCAGTTCTTACGCATATATATTCAGTTCTTACGCATATATATTCAGTTTTACGCATATATTTGCAGTTCTTACACATATATATTCAGTTCTTACACATATATATTCAGTTCTTACACATATATATTCTGTTTTTACACATATATATTCAGTTCTTACACATATATATTCAGTTCTTACGCATATATATTCCGTTCTTACGCATATATATTCCGTTCTTACGCATATATATTCTTACACATATATTCCGTTCTTACACATATATATTCAGTTCTTACACATATATGTTCCGTTTTTACTCATATATTCCGTTCTTACGGATATATATTCAGTTCTTACGCAT
>JAWPHD010008780.1:0-111164 GCA_037043455.1 Cyrtodaria siliqua
ACACTCAGTTTCTTAAAATGTAGATGTAGAAACTAATAAGTATCTTGAGCACAGCTAGTGCTAAACGTCAAGAACAGTAAAACAAACCAACGTCTTTTCTACATAGCATTTGATGAATTTGGTGCATTTTCAGAATATATTGATGAAAAACGTCGAACCCGGTGTCCTCCACCCCCACACATACTCAACTAAATATTGAACTAATATTCTGAAAATGGACCATCATTTATTAAATGTCAAGTAGGAAACAACAAATTCCTATGTTTTAAAATCATTGTACTTTTCTCAAACATACTTCATCATAATGATTTTAGACAATACGCATGAATCAATTTAATACACGTTGAAAACAAGACTTATATTAGACGTATATTCACATAAAAAACAAACTTAAATCATATATATACATTTTTCGTAATGATATAACATTGAAACCGTAATTACATGTTGTTCGGCAAAAAAGTATACGCGTGCATCATGTTTTATGTATATATAGCTGATGTAGAAGCAGCTTTTATGACGGTTGGTGATTCAGCCAATGTCGATCCAGACTGGATCATGACTAGATAGCCGTTCGAAGTTCGTTCCATGCCATATCTGTCCTGTCTGGGAACGAATTGAAATTTGACCGAAGCATTGTGGTGTACTGGTTAGAGCGTCTGCCTTGCATTCGGGAGGTCGTGGGTTCGAGTCCCATGACCGCGTCATACCAGATACTTTAAAAATGGAACCCTTGCCTGATGAGCATATAATGGGTAGTGCTACGACTGATTGACCAGTGTCAGAATAATGTGACTGGGGGTATCATGTCTACTACTGTGTGGTATTCCAGTGTGGCAGCACTATAAAGAAACCATTGAGTTCGCTGCTATCATATCATATCATCACATCACACACAAACACACAGATAAAAGTCCAGACTCCATTGTGCCTATAATCGTCGGGTATGACGCCAGTCGTAGGCGGACGGATTATAATCCTTAGAAATACACACACACATACACACACACACACACAAATTGAAATTTGTTAGGGTGGGATGTCACGATTCATAAGACACGTACAGGTAGACTTGCACTAGACGTGAGACTCATGGCTCTTGGTATAGGTACACGCCATAAGAGCTACGATTCTCGCAGCTAGACTTGCACATACCGATGCATACATACGCAGCGACACAATCAAACATGAACTGTGCTCGCCCTATAGGTTTAACCTATTTTATATTATTTAATCTACAGTAACATGGACATACATGTATGATCCGGAATTTTTTTTGGGGGGGGGGCGCCGGGTGCGCCCCACCCGGCGCCCCCCCCCTGGATCCGCTAGTGCAATGGACGCCGCCATTGTTTATTCCACGTGACTGACCCCACGTGATTGAAAAGTAGTATCCAAGATGGTGTCTATTTTTTTCCGAGATTATTTTTGAAAAAAATGGTTGAGGCAGTTCCGATTGTTGTCAGCAGTCGCCATTTTGTTTATCTTATAATTGAAGAGGTCGCTACTGCAGAGTTGTCGTTTCTTGAAAATAGTTCAATATGGCGTCGAGTACTCTCCGAGTCGGATTCCCGAGTGACGGAATCCGACGAGGCAGTTCCGAGTGGTCCCGACGGCCACAGCATTTAGAAGTAAAAGTCACACAATGGACGGCTGTTTTCTAGAAGATGAGATATGATCACATATTATTGAGATCACATATTATTGAGATACACAATATTGTCCAGTTTTTTCCCGGCTGTGTCCAGTTATTTCCCAGCAGTTATGTTCCTCTAACAATGGTACCGCTCTGATTTAATAGGGTGTTATTGGTAATACTGTTGCCTCATTAATGAGGTTGACATGAGGGATGAGCGGGAAAACATTGGAGCTGAGATATGATAACATATTATTGAGATACACAATATTGTCCAGTTTTTTCACGGCTGTGTCCAGTTATTTCCCAGCGGTTATTTTCCTCTAACAATGGTACCGCTCTGATTTAATAGGGTGTTGTTGGTTATACTGTTGCCTCATTAATGGGGTTGACATGAGGGATGAGCGGGAAAACATTGGAGATGAGACATGATAACATATTATTGAGATACACAATATCGTCCAGTTTTTTAGCGAATGTGTCCAGTTATTTCCCAGCGGTTATTTTCCTCTTACGATGGTGCTGCTCTGATTTAATAGATTGTTATTGGTTATACTATTGCCTCATTAATGAGGGTGACATGAGAGATTAGCGGGAAAGCATTGGAGAGGAAATGAATTGAATGTTGTTTAACGGCTCATCAACACAGTATAGGTTATTTAGAGAGAGGGGAAGGATACATAGGAATCCGGGAACCGTGCCCTACTCTTATTATCGAATAGATTCCTATGGTTCTTTAACGAGCTCGGAGGATAGACCGATGCAAGCGACCGCCCGGTTTACGTCCCCATCCGTCGTTACGTCCCCATCCGACGGACGAGGCTAAGGGAACGTGTCTTGCCCAAGAACACACCGACGAAACTCAAAGGCACCAGGGAGGATTGAACCCGGTTACAAATCCGCCGCTCTACCGACTGCGCCACGCCAGCTCTCACATTGGAGATGAGATATGATAACATATTGTTGAGATACACAATATGGTCCAGTAATTCCCGGCTGTGTCCAGTCATTTCCCAGCGGTTATTTTCCTCACACAATGATGCCGCTCTGATTTAATAGAGTATTAATAGTTCTACTGTTGCCTCATTAGTGAGGTAGACCTGAGGGATGAGCGTAAAACATTGGAGATGAGATATGATAACATATTATCGAGATACACAATATGGTCCAGTTTTTCCCCGGCTGTGTCCAGTTATTTCCCAGCGGTTAATTTCTTCTAACAAGGGTGCCGCTTTTATTTAATACATTCTTGTTGGTTTTACTATTGCCTCATTAATGAGGTTGACATGAGAGATGAGCGGGAAAACACTGGAGATGAGATATGATAACATATTATTGAGATACACAATATGTTCCAGTTTTTCCCCGGCTGTGTCCAGTTATTTCCCAGCGCTTATTTTCCTCTAACAGTGGTACCGCTCTGATTTAATAGAGTGTTATTGGTTATATTGCCTCATTAATGAGGTTGACATGAAAGATGAGCGAGTAAGATCAGATATGATAAAGTATGGCTGATTATTTAAATACAATATTTCCCGACTGTGTCCAGTAATTCGCACTCACATTTGTTCGCCCAATATGTGTAACATTGTTTGTTTATAGAGCGGTTTAGTATGCAACAATAGGTTGATTAAAAAAGTGTAATCCTAAAGTAATATTGTCGCAATATTTTTTAAAGTTGTGTCGTTAATTTCTGGCATATTTAATTTTCAATTAGTCATCATAATGTTATTGTTAAGTATTTATCTGCTTCAAGACTGAAGCTGATTCATTAGCTTTACGATTAACTGGATTAAACAATAATAAAAAAAATGGTGAAATTGTAATTAAATCATGTTACAGTTGTTCCCAGGCTGTGTCCAGTTATTTCCAAGGACATTTGATTAGGCATGTGAAAAAACAGACTCGAAATGAAAAGAAACATATTTATTACATTTTCATCGGTGAAAGATTATGATTTCTCAGTGAAAAAATATTCATAATCGCTAAATTTATTAACTCCGAACACAAAAATAACTAACTGTGACGCTGAGTTATGACGTCAATACAGTGGTGCTGACGTCGACGTCGTCCGCCGATAACGTTCAATAACGCGAATAATTTCGTTTAAAATCATGCATAAACTGATTTAAAATGTAATACATAAATTATTTAACTGCTGTGTTCGATTATAGGGACATCCTTCACTCGATGGTAGACGTGTTTTGTTTTTTCATCTCGTAAAGGATGTCCCTATAATCGAACACAGCAGTTAAAAAATCTCTATATATTCATTCTGAATAAACTTGGTCCATTTATTTCCGACACCGTCCACATATTTCCCAGGAAATTTTTCCTCCAATAGTATTTATAATTTGTGTTTGTAAAGCTGCGTGGTACATCAACACTGAGGAAAATTGATTAGATAACAAAATGTTTTAATTCATTTTTCGACATATCTATTTGTCTTTGAGATGCTCCCTATTGACAGTTTTGTTATTTTTCGCCAGAAGTAATGCGCGCATGCGCAGTGTAACTTCCGTCCAGAAATTTCCCAGTCCAGTTATTTCCCGTTACACCGGTACAGATTGTGTAGCTGTACCCACTGCTGAAAAACAAATAAGGTGAAATGAAAGTGACGACATCGTTTGTTTACACTAGTTTTCCGATGTTTATAAGCGAATTTTCATTCGATTTTGGAAAATTTATAGTGGAATAATTATATTATTTAATTTATATATTCTTTTATATTGACTACACAGAGTATGCAGAATTTTGCAGGAAGTTTAGATGCATTGAAAGTATGCAGATAAAAACTGTAATACCGGCACAGTAAATAAAACCTCGGTTCACAATACCGGTACAGTTTTTGTAGCTGTACCCACACTATTCGTCGAAGTTATTTTTTCTTGGAAAAATATTATAAAATTATTTGGAACAGATTACAAGTAATACACATTTTTACAACCCCACTGTAGCCGCCACGGAGCACGTCATTTGTGGTGAAAACCAACAACCTAGCGTTATAAATGATGAAACATGCTATAAATAGTAAACGTAATTGGTATTTAATTAGATTATAGTTTTAGTCATGGTGTGTATTAAATAAATATTTTGCAACATTGTTGGCCAAACATTATTTAATATTTTATTAATATTTTAGTGCTCCGTGATTTTTCTGACGTCGTAAATTTCAACATAGAATCACGGAAGAGTGCGTGTGTTTATTTATATTTATCATAGTTTTCCTTGTTCAAAGTTCATAAAATTCATAATTGGAATAACAGTGACAATGCTACTTTAGTTTTGTGTACTTTTGCCTACGAATTTCCTTTAATTTAGCTTATAAAATGGACTCATTTTAGATGAGTTTCTCGTCCTATTAGATCATTCATTGCAACGTAACAAAACATGGTATCGAGTATCTGTTTAACTCATTCGATTTCTTATGCGCTGGATAAAATAGTGTATGAATATTAAAATTTACGTAAAAAATGAGTGCGAAACGTATTATTTAAACAGCCCTCTTACAAGTTCGGGAATGATTTTCAGAAATAATAATACATACAACTTATTTTGAACATACCTCCAAATCAAGTTTATAGTAACGAAGACAAATTTGTAGAGTTTACGATTACACATACACAAAATATGCGTTGCGTGATAGTTATAAGACATAATATGATAGTCATCAATGTTCAGGGTTCTCCCATTGGCAACCACGTCGGTTAACTTCGGGTTACCAATGGCAACCGATGGTAACGTTTGCTCACAAAGTCGCGGAAAGATTGGTTACCAACGTTCTACCTAACGGTGAACCAACGGCTAACGAATGTGACCGATGGTTACCGATGGTTACCACAACTGAGTCCTATTACACTTTCGGTAACCGAAGGGAGAACCATGAACGCACCCAAAATCAGGTTGCATTTGTTTAGTATCTACAGATAGCTCTCAACAATCTGCCTTCTTTTCAAAATCCAGAGTGTAACGACTTAAGTTCAAGCTTTTGTGGTTATTGTCATGAAACACGCAAAACAAATGCACAATGACGCATATGAACAAGACCTTGGTGATATAAACTTTAAAGTGACACACGGCAATCTTGAAGTTGTTATCAAGCATTGAAATTAGCGTCCCGAGAAATAGTAGTCGTATTTTGACTGTAAACCTGGTTACAATTTATTAATCAAAGTTTTGAGTATTAATGTGTTCTTCTTATTCTATCATAGGTTTAAATATATTATTGGTGTACTAATATCACCAGTTAGTAATATGCGTAAACAATTCACTTTTTACTATTCTTTAAGATTAATATCAATGATTGAACAAATGCAAATTATGTGAAAAACTAGCAAATGATATAATTATTCACACAGAATTTTCAATTTAACATTTTCTAAAAAGGCGACCCAATACCCCGATAACCACTTTTAGTGACTATATCATGTCGTTGCTACATAGATTTCTGGATAAAGAAAAGTGTACATAATTTTTTTTTCATTTGCATAGTCATACACTTTTTATGTACATAGACATACACTTTTTTGTACATAGTCATACATTGATCATGGACATAGTCATACACTTGTCATGGGTATAGTCATACACTTTTCATGTACATAGACATACACTTTTTTGTACATAGTCATACATTAATCATGGACATAGTCATACACTCTCCATGGGTATAGTCATACACTTTTCATGAACATAGACATACACGTTTTTGTACATAGTCATACATTGATCATGGACATAGTCATACACTTTTCATGTACATATACATACACTTTTTTGTACATAGTCATACATTGATCATGGACATAGTTATACACTTTTCATGGGTATAGTCATACACTTTTCATGTACTAAGACATACACTTTTTTGTACATAGTCATACATTGATCATGGACATAGTCATACACTTTTCATGGGTATAGTCATACACTTTTCATGTACATAGACATACACTTTTTTGTACATATTCATACATTGATCATGGACATAGTTATACACTTTTCATGGGTATAGTCATACACTTTTCATGTACATAGACATACACTTTTTTGTACATAGTCATACATTGATCATGGACATAGTTATACACTTTTCATGGGTATAGTCATACACTTTTCATGTACATAGACATACACTTTTTGTACATAGTCATACATTGATCATGGACATAGTTATACACTTTTCATGGGTATATTCATACACTTTTCATGTACATAGACATACACTGTTCATGTACACATTCATATACTGTTCATGTACATAGACATACACTGTTCATGTACATATTCATATACTGTTCATGTACATATTCATACACTTTTCATGTACATATTCATATACTGTTCATAGACTGTTCATGTACATATTTATACACTGTTCATAGACTGTTCATATACATATTCCTATAATGTTCATATACTGTTCATGTACATATTCATATACTGTTCATGTACATATTCATATACTGTTCATGTACATATTCATATACTGTTCATATACTGTTCATGTACATATTCATAAACTGTTCATACACTGTTCATGTACATATTCATATACTGTTCATGTACATATTCATATACGGTTCATGTACATATTCATATACGGTTCATGTACATATTCATATACTGTTCATGAACATATGCATATACTGTTCATGTACATATTCATATACTGTTCATGTACATATTCATATACTGTTCATGTACATATTCATATACTGTTCATGTACATATTCATATACTGGTCATGTGCATATTCATATACAGTTCATACACTGTTCATGTACATATTCATATACTGTTTATACACTGTTCCTGTACATATTCAAATACTGTGCATACACTGTTCATGTACATATTGATATACTGTTCATAGACTGTCCATGTACATATTCATACACTGTTCATGTAAATATTCATATACTGTTCATATACTGTTCATGTACATATTCATATACTGTTTATACACTGTTCCTGTACATATTAATATACTGTTCATACACTGTTCATGTACATATTCATATACTGTTCATGTACATATTCATATACTGTTCATGTACATATTCATATACTGTTTATACACTGTTCATGTATATATTCATATACTGATCATGAACCTTTTCATATACTGTTCATAGACTGTGCATGTACATATTCCTATACTGTTCATATACTGTTCATGCACATATTCATATACTGTTCATACACTGGTCATGTAAATATTCAAATACTGTTCATGTACATATTCATGTACTGTTCATGTACATATTGATATACTGTTCATAGACTGTTCATGTAGATATTGATATACTGTTCATACACTGTTCATGTACATATTGATATACTGTTCATGTACATATTCATACACTGTTCATGTACATATTCATACTGTTAATGTACATATTCATATACTGTTTATGCACTGTTCATGTACTTATTCATATACTGTTTATACATTGTTCCTGTACATATTCATATACTGTTCATACACTGTTCATGTACATATTGATATACTGTTCATAGACTGTTCATGTACATATTCATACACTGTTCATGTACATATTCATATACAGTTCATATACTGTTCATGTACGTATTCATATACTGTTTATACACTGTTCCTGTACATATTCATATACTGTTCATACACTGTTCATGTACATATTGATATACTGTTCATAGACTGTCCATGTACATATTCATACACTGTTCATGTACATATTCATATACTGTTCATGTACTGTTCATGTACATATTCATATACTGTTTATACACTGTTCATGTACATATTCATATATTGTTCATACACTGTTCATGTACATATTCATATACAGTTCATATACTGTTCATGTACATATTAATATACTGTTCGTACACTGTTCATGTACATATTCATATATTAATCATACACTGTTCATGTACATATTCATATACTGTTTATACACTGTTCCTGTACATATTCATATACTGTCCATACACTGTTCATGTACATATTCATATACTGTTCATACACTGTTCATTAACATGTTCATATACTGTTCATACACTGCTCATGTACATATGCATACACTGTTCATGTACATGTTCGTACACCATTCATGTACATATTCATATACCATTCATGTACATAGCCAAATACCATTCATGTACATGTACAAAGTCATATACCGTTCATGTACATATTCGTACTATTTTATTAATATAACCATACACTGTTCATGGACGTATCATACACTATTCATGGACACAACATTAATTATTCATATAGTCATACAATGTTCATGTACATAGTCATATACTGTTCATGCACATAGTCATATAATGTTCATGTACATAGCCGTATATTGTTCATGTACATATTCATAAATTGGTCATGTACATAGTCATACCGTGTTCATGTATATAGTCATGTACATAGTCATACAATGTTCGTGTACATGTACAAACAGTTGTGATACACTGTTAATGGTCATACACTGTTAATGTACATACATTAGTCATACACTGTTACTGTACATACACTAGTCGTACACTGTTGCTGTACATACAGTAGTCGTACACTGTTACTGTACATACAGTAGTCGTACACTGTTAATGTACATACAGTAGTCGTACACTGTTACTGTACATACACTTGTGATACACTGTTAATGGTCATACACTGTTAATGTATATACAATAGTCATACACTGTATGTACATTAACAGTGTATGACTACTGTATGTACAGTAACAGTGTATGACTACTGTATGTACATTAAAAGTGTATGACTACTGTATGTACAGTAACAGTGTATGACTACTGTATGCACATTAACCATGTATGACTACTGTATGTACATTAACAGTGTAACTTTATGTACATGAACGGTGTAACTTTATGTACATGAACAGATTACGACATAAAGAGTGGATGACTATGCACACAAACTATGTATGGTCATACACTGTTACTGTACATACAGTAGTCATACACTGTTAATGTACATACAGTAGTCATACACTGTTACTGTACATACAGTTGTCATACACTGTTACTGTACATACAGTAGTCATATACTGTTACTGTACATACAGTAGTCATACACTGTTAATGTACATACAGTAGTCGTACACTGTTACTGTACATACAGTAGTCATACACTGTTAATGTACATACAGTAGTCATACACTGTTACTGTACATTCAGTAGTCCTACACTGTTACTGTACATACAATAGTCATACACTGTTACTGTACATACAGTAGTCATACACTGTTACTGTACATACACTAGTCGTACACTGTTACTGTACATACAGTAGTCGTACACTGTTACTGTACATACAGTAGTCGTACACTGTTAATGTACATACAGTAGTCGTACACTGTTACTGTACATACAGTAGTCATACACTGTTAATGTACATACAGTAGTCATACAATGTTACTGTACATATTAATAAACTCAGCACTCCATACAGATACATTATGTTTTCTTCGTTATTGTTTCATCTCTTCCGACCGCACTGATGGATGTTATTTAGTTGTATCGCTCCGCGTTAACCGACTTTGAAGTATGATAGATAACATAAAGTTTTAAAGTGACACATGACACTTCTGAATTGTTAATCAAGTATTGAAATCAGCGTCTCGATTTGTTTATCCATCATCATTTTGCCTTTAAACCTGCTTGCATATAAATAAATAAAATTTTGAGTTTCTTTGTTTTCGTCTTATTCTACCATAGGTTTTAATGTATTATTGGTGCATTATAATTCATAGTTAATACTATGCAAATAACAAGTTGCTTAAAAACTATTCTGATAATTAATTTTAATGATTGAACAAATGCAAGTTATGTATAAAACCTAACGGGACGCCGTGAAAAAAAATAATATCAAGATTACCGTGTGTCCCTTTAAATCAAATATTGGGGCGTCCGTTGCCGAGTGGTTAGTCTCCGACTTGAAATCCCGTGCGCCTCACCGCTGTAGGTTCGATCCCTCAGGGGCCTAGTAATCTTTATTCTTCATTCTCTTGAAAACGAAGATCTATAATCAACATTGCATTATGTGACCCCGTAAGCGTTAGCTCCAATGATAAGAACCGAAGTCTTCCAAAACCATGGTAAAAACGGCAATCGGAATACCTCGCCTATTAGTCTGGAACCCTTACTCTACTGCGCTCGCTGCGAGTAGCAAGCGCAGTAGGGGAAGGGTACCAGACTACTCGCCGATATACTATTTCCGAAGCTTGCCGGTAGCGAGCGCATTAGGTGAAGGGTACCAGACTACTCGTTGATATACTATCTCCGTAGACTGGTCCCCGATTGTCCTGCGAGAGCATTAGGGGAAGGGTACCAGACTACTCGCTGATATACTATCTCCGTAGACTGGTCCCCGATTGTCCTTGACACCTCACTAATGTTAGATTGGGCACCAGTGTACTATCTCCGAAGCTTGCCGAAAATCCTCGAGTAGTTACGAGTGGGGGACTACTCGTCCCGACGCGATCGGGACTATTCGCCAATTTCCGTACTCGGTAATAGTGGCTCGGAGAGTATTGGGTGCCGCTCAATGTTTTTTTGCATCAAAATGCAGCATTTGGTTCGGTTTTCGATTGTAGCTCTCCGCAAAATAGTGCTATTCTATATAATGTTGTATTGATGAAAATATTGCAGATTTGTGAGTGATTTTGATCAATGTCTTGATATTTTATCGCTATGACCGATAAATTATACTTTTTAACAAAATAAATCCCCAAATATGTGTAACTGAAATCAAGACGTTTCGGCCCCAAATAGTTCGTTCGGTCCCAAACAGTTCGTTCCATATAATGACTGATAGTTTGGAAGCATTTGTTGAGTTTTCCAAATATATACTTTAATATTACGATTGAATTGAAGGGAAAGGAGGAAGAGACATTGGAATTATGATTATATCATATTCTGGGAGTGATTGTTTACTGTTTTGTCAGTCGAGATTGATATGTCAGCTGCATGCATATATGAACTTGATATTGTATCAGTAAATCAATTATTAAAACTCTAAACAAAGAAAGATATGACTCATGAAGTCCATACTGACGTTCATGGTACTTGATATATTGTTAAATTACGATTATATGGTCTACAAGTATATATTTTTTCTCCAATCCACAGACATTAGGGTACACCTTTGACATGAGGGTTAGTTTATTGCAAGATATAAATCTTATACATATATCATCTAGTGAAAACATTCCAGATATCATATATTTAATATAAACAATATGAAAATAGTTTATTTAACACTATTACTATGTGATCAATGATTACATCAAATGTATTTATTTTATAAGGGCTTCTAGAAGCATCAAACATTTTTAAAATGTTTAAGTTCAATCGGAGGCTCTAGTGTGTTTTTACAAAAAATGGTTTACAGAAGGAATAACTTTTATCAATGAAATTTTAAACAAAAATGAAAATCTTTATTCATACATAGAATTGAATGAACACTATAATATACAGTCCAATTTTCTTGAATATGAAGGTATTATAACTGCTGTCAGGAATTATTTGGCAAACCTGAATATTGTGCATCTAGCCTGTAACAGCCAAACCCTATTCGTCCAATAATCCAATCCTTAATTCTACAAAATGAGAAAGGCTGTCGAAACATATATGACATCATGATTAGAAATAAATTATATCCCAAAGCATTAAGTAAATGGTAAAATGAAGTAGTTAGTGTTCCAAACTTTGAATTTGAAAGATTATATGCCTTACCTTATAAAATAACAAAAGATCCTAAGTTACCTTGGCTCAATTTAGAATCAACCATAGGATATTTGGAACAAATTACCTTTTATCTAAAATGAATATTATTAATAACGATATGAGCAGCTTTTGCAAAAATACACCTGAAACTATCCAACATCTGTTTTGGAACTGTGGAACAGTAAAATAATTCTGGTCAAAACTTCAAACTTATCTTACAGAAAAATGCAATACAGCATTCGCAACTTTAACAGAAACAGATATTTTTATTTGGAAATAGTAAATTTAATACTGTTTTGAGCAAAATCATTATGCAAGCAAAACTTTACATTTATCGAAACAAGATGCAAATTCGAAACAAGATGTCAAATTCCACAGCTTAACCTTTTTAAAACGTATATAATATCTTTGTACAAAGTTGAGAAACTAATCGCATATAAAAACTTAAAAATGAATAAGTTTGAAACCATGTGGAGTCAATACCTTGCTATCTGTGGAACTTGAGTATAGAGATAATTTACTTAGTTGATTTTTCAAGTATCAAACTGTAGCAAATAAACTTAATGTTTTCATTCTGGGACATGCAAAGCTTAGCTTACTACCGGTAATTAGAAATAACATACCCTTGCTTATATCTTGATCTTCCTTAATCAACCTTCTAGTTTTTTTTTATAGATTTTTTTTTTTTTTGGAAGTTGTGTATATTAATCCTTTAAAACTATCCTAAAACATTGTCCTTTGATAATGGATTTATATACAGATTTATTACACAGTATGGGTTATTGTTTTTTTCTCTTTCCAAAAACAAAATATGAGAAAAAAATCAGTGTAGCATGAAACAATGTTTATATTTGATACTATAACATTAAAATTATCTGTGTAAAGCAAGTCTGTATGTATTGACAATGTGGGTTTTACACTGGGTTTTGAAACAAAAAATATTCTTTAGGGCTGAGATGGCGCAGTCGGTAGCACGGCGGATTTGTAACCGGAGGCCCCGGGTTCAATCCTCCGTGGCGCCACTGAGTTTCGTCGGTGTGTTCTTGACCAAGACACTTTCCCTTAGCCTCGTCCGTCGGATGGGGACTTAAACCGGGTGGTCCCGTGTATCGGTCTATCCTCCGAGCACGTTAAAGTACCATAGGAATCTATTTGATAATAAGAGTAGGGCACGGTTCCCGGATTCCTATGTATCCTTCCCCTCTCTCTGGGGCAGCTCTAAATAACCTATACTGTGTTGATGAGCCGTTAAACAACATTTGTTTCAATTTAATTCATACATTTATTATTGTTTTTTACCCCATAACCTAGCACTAGTCCTTCATAATAAGACTTTGCATTTTGTATACCGTATTTCACATTTTTTGTCTCTTTTTTTTTCTTTTGCCTAAATGCGAACAGTAGTCAATATGAAAAAATAAAGATCACGATAATGAAGATTAAACGTGAAAAAAGCTACTGTATGATATCTAAAAATGGATGTATATTTACATATTTGTTATAAACTTCCATTCTTGGCATTGATCTCAGCTCTCTGAAGCGCCCAGTGAAACGACGGAGCTATTATTTTTCAACATTTCAATTAAAGACACACCCGGTTAAAATGAGAAAATACATATAATAACAGTCGTGAAAGAAAAGAATGTAGTTAGAAGAGTTTATGGATGTGTAAACGTCTTAAAAACTGGTCGACATCACATGTTAGGTTTCATCCTGCGCTACCACTCGGTAGTCTGTTTGGCTACCAAGATTTAAAGGGCAAAGGTCATAGCAAAAAGAGAAGAATAAGGACAAAAGAGGGCCTCAGGGAAGATTTTTGTAGATATATGGTAGTAAACATATTTAAAAAAGACCTATTATAGTAGCAAAATAACATTGTTTTTCATTTTAAGACCAAAGGGTAATATAATAGGGCCTTAAAGATGATGAATTGAAAAGAGGGCCTCAGGGAAGATACTTTTACTTACTGGGCCACTGTCTTCTAACAGCATTCAGTGCATTACAATATTAGGTAAAATATTTTATAAGAGGCTCATTATTGCAAAACCAAAAGAGGGAAACGGCTTTCAAAGAAGAAAAGAGGGCCTCATGAAAGATTTTATTGCTAAATGGGCCATTGTCTTGTAATAACTTCTTTCCCTCGTTGTCGTTTCCAGACATGCTGTAACTTATGTTATTCGATTGTTTAAATTGAATTTGATTACATTGAATTAAATTCAAAATTTAGAAATACTTAAAGAAATGCTTAATCCAGCTTTTTTTCCAAACAATTTTTTACTCCCACCAGGATTTGAACCTGGGTCTTCTACCCTAAAAGGATAGACGTGTTTACCGATTGCACCATATAAGTGGTACATGTTTGTACTAAGAGCAAATGAACTAAACAATTAAACAGAAGTTCCTAATTTCACAGCAAAGTAGTTAAACTAGATTTAGCCCTGGCAACAGGGATTCACAGGGATTCATTTTGAATTCCAAACAATTTGACGAGGGATCAACGAAGTCAGTGTCACATATTGCAAATACAAGTTCAGGCAAAACTAACTGATGATAACACCATTTTAACCGATAATTTTGATCGGCAATTGGCTACTAATGACAACCCTGACGCCTATTTGTTGTGCTTATGATATAAAGCAAATATAAATATGTGCCTTATAAATACATACTTTTATATATGCAATTAATATAACATTTAAGCATGAAATGATTTAGATGTGAGTTGGCTGATGGGAGTCATCTGACGGATAGCTGGCAACATCCGTAAGATGAGGGTCATCAACATAAACCTGGTGGTTCAGTAAATCGGTTGGCTGGTTGTTTGACTGATTTACTACATTTTTAGCACATGTTAGGCCATATATGATGATCGATATCATCCATGGTGGGGGCACACCACTTTTTCCTGAGTAGAAATAGTAGTGTATACCTTCTGCCCATCTGAAAGGACACGCTTTCTTATTTATTCCAACTCGCAGTGAGAGAGGAGAGGTTTCAAACCATCCAAGCCACGGATGCAGTAAATCGGAATCAACCTTCTCAGCACATTAAACATTTAGGGCACTGCTCCCCGATTCAGATGTAACCTTTCTTATTTTTTTTTGGAACCATGGCGGCCATCTTGAGTTTCCGGCCGACCTGAAATTTTGCTAGGATCAATTAGACATTAAGAGCAACATTCCTGCGAAGTTTCATGAAAATCCGTCAAGTAGTTTCAGAGGAGTAGTCGCTACAAGTTTTCATTATATAACTCTATGTAAACAAAGATGGCCGCTGGCAGCCATGTTCAACGTCAAATCAAAACGATTTTCGACAAGGACAAACATCATGTCATACTGATCATTTTAGAAAAAGTCCCAGATCAATATCTCTTATAGTTTTGAAGAAGTAGTCGCTACAAACTTATTTATTTTAAATCTATTTTTAGCTGTGGCGGCCATCTTGAATTTCCGGCCAACCTGAAATTTTTCTAGGATCAACTAGACATCGAGAGCAACATTCCTGTGAAGTTTCATGAACATCCGTCGAGTAGTTTCAGAGAAGTAGTCGCTACAATGTTTTACTATATAACTCTATGTAACCAAAGATGGCCACTGGCAGCCATGTTTAACGTCGAATCAAAATAATTTTCCACAAGGATCAACATCATGTCATGCTGATCATTTTAGAAAAAGTCCCATATCAATATCACTTATAGTTTTCAAGAAGTAGTCGCTACAAACTTGTATTCTAAAACTCTATTTTTAGCTTTGGCGGCCATCTTGGATTTCACATCAACATGAATTTTTGCTAGGATCAACTAGACTTTATGGGCAACATTTCTGTAAAGTTTCAGAGAAGTTGTCGCTACAAATAAAAATTTACGGACAGACGGACGCCGGACGCCGCACCACGGCATAAGCTCTGCTGATCTCTGATCGGTCGAGCTAAAAATCACATATATAAATGACGTTGCTGATCCTTCAGTGTAAATCCACATAACAACGTCACTGTCGCTTTCAGCGTAAATCCGCATGTTTAGAATCTTCACTGTCAATTTCCAGATAAATCCATACGTATAAATAATTTCACTGTCTCTTTTTGTGTAAATCCCACTAAATAAACAATTTCAACATCCCTTTTAGTATAAAGTCGCAGTGATAAACCATGTCAATGTCTCTTTCAGCGTAATTCCGTCTGTACAAATGATTTCACCATCACTGACTTTCAGTGTTAATCCACACATATTATTAATAACTTCACTGTCACTTTCTAGGTTAATCCACATGTATAAATAAATTCTACTTTTTATTTTCAGTTTTAAATCTATGTATTTAAATATATCAATATAACGTTAAGACCTGTTTAAGGAATTTTCACAGACATATTCTAACTATCTGGGTTCCATTAATTACGGGTGGGGGTGCTCCTGGTGGTGTTTCTTGTTGTTCCGGGCAGTGTTCCCTTTATTGCGCGTTTCTTTTTCCCATATCCCCGTGCCACTAAAGCAAGTCTCTACTCCTCAAATGACGACTTTACCAGGAGTGTCATTAAGAGGCTGGAGGCGAGGATTTCTGGTCTACCTGGCTACTATGAATACTTTTACTAGTATTTTATACAAGTATCAATAAAAATACCCGGCTATTCTGCTCTGGGTGCCGCTTACTTATAAAGGTAATGACACCCCTGCTCTACCCTGCCCTGTATATACTGGTGGGGCGTATGATCAGATCATTGATACTATGATCATGATGCCCATGGGCCATGGCATGTGCTCGCACTTTATTTAGTTTTAGATGAAGAAGAGGTGCAACTAAAGTGTTTCCTACCTGTCTGCTGCCAGCTCCCACCGTGATCTTGTCAGGATATGAGTTAATGCACTATTTATCAGTCCTGTCGTAAGTCAGTATCTCGTCAGTATGGCTTCCTACTCGCAGACCGCGCTCACATCTCTGCGGGCGGTCACATGGTGTCATTTGGCGGGAATCAGCTGGTTCCCCACAAGTCCAGGAACCCGACCGCAAGGTCATATAGGCCCCCCCCCCATCGACAGTCACTACAAAACTCTTATAAATTAAGAAGCGCCCACGTTTGACGGGAATCGCCATATTGTTTACCTTAGTATGAATACATTATTATATCAGGAATCTCTATGAATACTCCCTGATAAAACAAATAAATATGTACCGCATTTTCGGAACTTGCCAGCAGTCGCCATTTTGTTTATCTTATAATTGAAGAGGTCGCTACTGCAGAGTTGTAGTTTCTTGAAAATAGTTCAATATGGCGTCGAGTACTCTCCGAGTCGGATTCCCGAGTGACGGAATCCGACGAGGCAGTTCCGAGTGGTCCCGACGGCCACAGCATTTAGAAGTAAAAGTCACACAATGGACGGCTGTTTTCTAGTGGTAGAGCACTGGACGCATGACTGATGGTGACCTTGGCGTTTGACCTAGTGATTCCAACATAAATTAGCCTCATCCTCTCACCGAAGCCTGTGAACTTTGATTTACGTAGCTACAGAGGTTAAATAGTTATCGTACTACGGATAAGGTACATCATTATCGTGTCATGGTGAATTTAACATTTGACCTACTGACCTCAATAAACCTCAAAAGAAAGAGGCAAAGTTTGCGGAACTTAACTACATAGTTTGAAGAGTAATTGTGCGGATATGTTTTGTCATAATCAGGATCTTGACGACTCATCCTTGCCTGTAAACTATGACGGCCACAAACCTAAAATGAGCATAGCCTCTGTCGTCTGTATGTCTGTCCGTCCGTCCGTCCGTCCGTCTGTCTTGTCTGTCTTTGATTTAATGCAAATTTGACTGTAGAAGTGTATACATTGCAGGCGCGTAGCCAGGCTTACGCCCGTACGCCCGGGCATACAGTTCGCCAGAAAAAAGAAAAAAATGGTCAAAAAATTCAATAAAATCCCTAGTGGGGTAGGGGTTAGGGGTAAAATATTTCCGAATATTTTTGCTAAATATCTACAATGAGCGTGATATTAACGCCCAGCACATCTTCGCTTGAAAGAGAGATTACCGCTTGGCTCTTCAGTTTAACAGAATTCACGGGGAGCTTCGCCCATCTGACCCGCTTCCCCTTTGCCCCTAAGAAACCCATCGGGCGTACAGTTCAAATTCACCCAGCTACGCCTCTGCATTAATAGTTAACACACAGTCGGTATCATCTCCGTTAATGTGGAAAATAAACACATTTTTACTTTAATCTTTAACAACAACCTATGATCCGGGTATTAGGAAAACTCTATACAGACATTAATGCTATTGTGTTATATACTAGACGACTGGTTTACATGAATCAAATCATCTCAGATTGACAGATAAAATCTGTATTCAGTTTGACGTTAAAGATATATAAGCAATTGTACAAAACACCCACATATGCACGTAAAGAACATGAGAAGGATATTTGCTTAACTTTACTATATTCCGAAAGCGACTTTAACAACAATGCAGTATTCGTACTGGTCTCACACCACAATTAATTTTCCCATAGGGTTACTGTACAGCCTTTTCCAACATCTGAGCTTCAAAGCAGGGCAGCAGACATTGTTGTTGCTTTAATATCTTCAGTATAGCCAAGGCCAGTAATTTAAAACAATAAAATACATAAGTTAGCCAGGTTTTTTTTTTCTCGCTCATGTTTTGTGAACCCTATGGAAAATACAAAATTCATACACTATCTAGCTGAATATGTGGTGCTTCGGTCAAACAATTCTAAAATTTGAATGAAACCTTATATCAACATTGGATTTTCTGTATCATCTGTCTTTTACACTGCAAATGTATGGTAAAAAAAAAAAGAAAAATCTATTTTTCAAATTAAAAATTGCCTAAAATTGAGAAAAAATAGAATTATTTTCTGTTTTCCTTTTGTCTCTTTCAGGGGAGATAATAGAGGTGTGAGACCTACAATACACCCCTCCACGGCTCGCCTGCCCCACCTCCACCCCCACCCCAACCCCCACGATCACAACGGGCTTGTGAGTGCAAGTCTTTGAATATATATAAGCAAATTAACTACGCGATAAATCGCTTCTGTTCAGATGTGCACCCAGGTACGCATTTATGGACGATGATGATATACGAAGCGCACCCAAGCTTTCATTAATTCACATGCCACGTTTAATTATGAATTGACACTTCTATTTACAGTATTTCCCGTTGCTATAGTACCAACAATAACTCGCTTTGGGAGAATGATAATGTTAAAATGGTAAAAGAGACAACTACTGTCAGTGTAAGAAAGACAACTACTGTCAGCGCAAGACAGACAGCTACTGTCAGTGTAAGACAACTACTGTCAGTGTACATCTACTGTCAGCGTAAGACAGACAACTACTGTCAGTGTAAGACAATTACTGTCAGCGTAAGACAGACAACTACTGTCAGCGTAAGACAGACAACTACTGTCAGTGTAAGACAATTACTGTCAGCGTAAGACAGACAACTACTGTCAGCGTAAGACAGACAACTACTGGCAGTGTAAGGCAGACAACAACTGTCAGTGTAAGGCAGACAACTACTGTCAGTGTGGGACAGACAACTACTGTCAGTGTAATGCAGACAACTACTGTCAGTGTAAGACAGACAACTACTGTCAGTGTAAGACAGACACCTACTGTCAGTATAAGACAGACAACTACTGTCAGTGTAAGGCAGACAACAACTGTCAGTGTAAGACAGACAACTACTGTCAGTGTAATGCAGACAACTACTGTCAGTGTAAGACAGACAACTACTGTCAGTGTAAGACAGACAACAACTGTCAGTGTAAGACAGACAACTACTGTCAGTGTGGGACAGACAACTACTGTCAGTGTGGGACAGACAACTACTGTCAATGTAATGCAGACAACAACTGTCAGTGTAAGACAGACAACTACTGTCAGTGTGGGACAGACAACTACTGTCAGTGTGGGACAGACAACTACTGTCAGTGTAATGCAGACAACTACTGTCAGTGTAATGCAGACAACTACTGTCTGTGTAAGACAGACAACTACTGTCAGTGTAAGACAGACACCTACTGTCAGTGTATTACAGACAACAGCGTAAGACAGACACCTACTGTCAGTATAAGACAGACAACTACTGTCAGTGTAAGACAGACACCTACTGTCAGTGTATTACAGACAACAGCTTAAGACAGACACCTACTGTCAGTGTAAGACAGACAACTACTGTCAGTGTAAGACAGACACCTACTGTCAGTGTATTACAGACAACAGCGTAAGACAGACACCTACTGTCAGTGTATTACAGACAACAGTGTAAGACAGACACCTACTGTCAGTATAAGACAGACAACTACTGTCAGTGTAAGGCAGACAACAACTGTCAGTGTAAGACAGACAACTACTGTCAGTGTGGGACAGACAACTACTGTCAGTGTAATGCAGACAACCCAAGCTTTCATTAATTCACATGCCACGTTTAATTATGAATTGACACTTCTATTTACAGTATTTCCCGTTGCTATAGTACCAACAATAACTCGCCTTGGGAGAATGATAATGTTAAAATGGTAAAAGAGACAACTACTGTCAGTGTAAGAAAGACAACTACTGTCAGCGCAAGACAGACAGCTACTGTCAGTGTAAGACAACTACTGTCAGTGTACATCTACTGTCAGCGTAAGACAGACAACTACTGTCAGTGTAAGACAATTACTGTCAGCGTAAGACAGACAACTACTGTCAGTGTAAGACAATTACTGTCAGCGTAAGACAGACAACTACTGTCAGCGTAAGACAGACAACTACTGGCAGTGTAAGGCAGACAACAACTGTCAGTGTAAGACAGACAACTACTGTCAGTGTGGGACAGACAACTACTGTCAGTGTAATGCAGACAACTACTGTCAGTGTAAGACAGACAACTACTGTCAGTGTAAGACAGACACCTACTGTCAGTATAAGACAGACAACTACTGTCAGTGTAAGGCAGACAACAACTGTCAGTGTAAGACAGACAACTACTGTCAGTGTAATGCAGACAACTACTGTCAGTGTAAGACAGACAACTACTGTCAGTGTAAGACAGACAACTACTGTCAGTGTAAGACAGACAACTACTGTCAGTGTAAGGCAGACAACAACTGTCAGTGTAAGACAGACAACTACTGTCAGTGTGGGACAGACAACTACTGTCAGTGTGGGACAGACAACTACTGTCAATGTAATGCAGACAACAACTGTCAGTGTAAGACAGACAACTACTGTCAGTGTGGGACAGACAACTACTGTCAGTGTGGGACAGACAACTACTGTCAGTGTAATGCAGACAACTACTGTCAGTGTAATGCAGACAACTACTGTCTGTGTAAGACAGACAACTACTGTCAGTGTAAGACAGACACCTACTGTCAGTGTATTACAGACAACAGCGTAAGACAGACACCTACTGTCAGTATAAGACAGACAACTACTGTCAGTGTAAGACAGACACCTACTGTCAGTGTATTACAGACAACAGCGTAAGACAGACACCTACTGTCAGTGTAAGACAGACAACTACTGTCAGTGTAAGACAGACACCTACTGTCAGTGTATTACAGACAACAGCGTAAGACAGACACCTACTGTCAGTGTATTACAGACAACAGTGTAAGACAGACACCTACTGTCAGTATAAGACAGACAACTACTGTCAGTGTAAGGCAGACAACAACTGTCAGTGTAAGACAGACAACTACTGTCAGTGTGGGACAGACAACTACTGTCAGTGTAATGCAGACAACTACTGTCAGTGTAAGACAGACCACTACTGTCAGTGTGGGACAGACAACAACTGTCAGTGTAATGCAGACAACAACTGTCAGTGTAAGACAGACAACTACTGTCAGTGTAATGCAGACAACTACTGTCAGTGTGGGACAGACAACTACTGTCAGTGTAAGACAGACACCTACTGTCAGAGTAAGACAGACAACTACTGTCAGTGTAAGGCAGACAACAACTGTCAGTGTAAGACAGACAACTACTGTCAGTGTGGGACAGACAACTATTGTCAGTGTAATGCAGACAACAACTGTCAGTGTAAGACAGACAACTACTGGCAGTGTAAGGCAGACAACAACTGTCAGTGTAAGACAGACAACTACTGTCAGTGTGGCACAGACAACTACTGTCTGTGTAATGCAGACAACTACTGTCAGTGTAAGACAGACAACTACTGTCAGTGTAAGACAGACACCTACTGTCAGTGTATTACAGACAACAGCGTAAGACA
Organism: Cyrtodaria siliqua; assembly: GCA_037043455.1. Lineage (NCBI taxonomy): Eukaryota > Metazoa > Mollusca > Bivalvia > Adapedonta > Hiatellidae > Cyrtodaria > Cyrtodaria siliqua. Next base: position 22,614 of record JAWPHD010008780.1, read on the forward strand.
GACAACTACTGTCAACGTAAGGCAGACAACTACTGTCAGTGTATTTTCAGACAAGGGAATAACCATGTTCTATCGAGATACATTGAATGCGTGCGCAGTAGTTCCGTCTCTATGAAAAGTGAAGTTAATTCGAAATTTGACACTAATTTATTCAACAGAAGTTATCTAGTGAATGTAAATATTAAACGATTGTAACGTACTATTATGCCATTTCATATGTGTTTGAGGGGCATAAATGCAGTTTTAGTGATGTGGGGGCGTCCGTGGCCGAAGGGTTAGTGTCTCTGACTTGCAATCACTTACCCTTCACCGCTGCGGGTCCGATCCCTCATGGGCCTAATAATCTTTATGTGAGGAAGCTATCCACCTGGCTTGCGGAACATCGGTGGTTCTACCCATTTTTCTAAACATTGCACGGAGGGGCACTGGGGTCTTCCTCCACCAATTAGCTGTTGGTGTGACTACAACATTCAATTCTGTTTAGTAGTGTATGGTGGCATAGTTCTGCCACTAGATACCTAGATAATTATCACGATTATTTCGAGTTAGTAGCATGAATTTTCGAGATAATAATAAATTTTCACGAAAATCTTATAAAACGTGTTAGATAAAAGTACCTAAATGTCATTAACTTATGATGTTAAATGCCACGATAATGCCTACTTCTGCCACCATGATAGTTTCTTATCACGAATAGTTCGATACCCGTATCCGGTTGGGGGTAAAAATCTTACCGTAGAGTCCGTACTATAACGAAAACTATCGGAAATGACAGGTGCTCTGGCATGGAGATTCTAATGGCTGATAGTGTCTATGAAAGTGATCAATGATATGTATAATATTGTTTATACAATTTATGATAAATATCCCTAAGCCTTTAATTGTATTCTTAAAAGTTGCAACTAAATATATCTGTCTGTCTGTCTGCCTGCCTGCCTGCCTGCCTGCCTGCCTGCCTGCTTGCCTGCCTGTCTGTCTGTCTGTCAAGTTATAACTGTTGCGGAACCTACGGTATTTTGTCAGGTACAACTTTTTATTGGTTTATTTAGTATATATTATATACTATATTTTATAATAATTGATATAAATTTGATCACCTTGATATTTTTTTTTATATCGTACAAAAAGTAGGCCCACATATAAATGGTAATCATTTTGGCTTTGATGGCGATATACGGTACGGTACGGCTTTTACCCCCGACCATGTTATTTATAAACATTCTATTTATAGATATCTAAACAGATGTGAGACGTGAATTTTCGCGAAAGCTATTGAGTTATTAAGAAAACAAAAGATTAACTAGTTAGTAACGTGAGGGGTTCCACATACAGACTGTCGACGCTCAGCTAACTTCTTCACCTCGATGGTTGTTCCTGGCGATGTTCCATGGCGGGTGGGACAACGGAGACGACACCGATCTTGGTCATCAGCACTGACTGGGATAGTCGGTCCCAATCAGTCTTGACGTGCCTTCCCCACGACGTGCACGTGTCGGTATCAACAGAGAAGTCACTGTAAGTATATAAGAATTCGGTTAATATACTGTCTGTTTTCGAAGCGGAAGTGGTACGTATTATGCTGACTGCAAATTTAATCATTCGTATAAATGAATGAGATTCAATTTAAGAGAGTAGTTTTAATAATTAGCTGGTCACAGGGTTAGAAATGTGCTCGAATCCAGGACCTTCGATCTACCTTCCGATGCTCTACAGACTGGGCTAACCGGCCGCACAATGCATATCAATCTACTGGTTAGCAATTGGTTGAAATTAGTTACAACAGATACTATTAATTTATCATCTAAATATACATCTTCTTTATCTGATTGTGATTTAATGCATAACGTGGTTTGAACAAGTGTTATCCAATGTAAAATCTATACTTAATACTTATAGCTTTATGTATGTTTGCCGTTGTATGGCATGATACTTTCAAGATGAACCATAAACAGTTTGGCTTATGGCTTTATGTATGTTTGCCATTGTATGGCATGATCCTTTCAAGATGAACCATAAACAGTTCGGCTTATGGCTTTATGTATGTTTGCCATTGTATGGCATGATCCTTTCAAGATGAACCATAAACAGTTTGGCTTATGGCTTTATGTATGTTTGCCATTGTGTGGTATGATCCTTTAAAGACGAACCATAAACAGGTCGTATCTAGTTTTAAACAAAGGTTGGTAGATTGCTTTATTCAAAACTGGAACACTGGTTTACAAGAAAATAGCCTGTAAACAAGTTTATATAGGCATGTAAAAAAAAATTGAATTTAAAAATTATCTTAATATTTTATGTACAAAAATATCACGCAGTGATTTTACTAAATTAGTTTTTTTACATTTATCTTCAAATATCGTAAGAATTGAGACAGGACGTTTTGCAAGACATAGAATTAAACGAACTGAAGGAGTTTGTCAAATATGTAATTCAACTGAAACTGAAGACGAATTTCACATTGTTTCATTGTGTACAGCTTATAATGATATTAGACAGAAATATATCAGAATATATTACATTCACAGGCCAGATATGTTTAAATTTGTAAAACTTCTACAATCGTCAAGAAAGAACTTTTTTTGTTTTAAAGAAACTAACTCGCCAAATAACGGCAAAAGTACACCACAAAACCGTTTATCAAAACTCAATCCAGGTGTCCAGGTCATATAATAATGTATATATGCCGATTAAAAGTATAGGTTTATTTACAGGTTCTTAAACACCCCTGATTGAATATGCCTACAATGATTTATGAGTTGGTAACTCTTAATTCGACGCTCCAGTCTTGGTGTTTAGTCTGGTTTATTTAAGCCGCTTATATTGTATACATAGAGTTTGTATTCTCAAATTATGTATATATACCTCGTCATCAGTAGGTTTAGAGACGGTGAACATATATATGTTGTAACATGTGGCTGTTATTGGCGGGATAGCTACTTTAAGTAAACATGTATCAGAAGCGTTAACTGTCAGATGTTCTATTCCAAATATTATTTCTTGAAACATATTCAAGGACATCCTCACATAAACTGTTATTTTATATAATAATAATAATAATAATAATAATAATAATAATAATAATAATAATAATAAAGACTTTAATTAACGAGAGAACTCATTTGAAACTAGTCAATCTACCATGAGGCCCTCAACAATACAATATATACAATATTTACAAGTAAAATGCATTTAAAGTGGTATATTCAGTAAATGGATATGTTTAAATAGAACTGCAAGACTTAGTCATTTACTAATATATCGGATAGTGAATCCACTGTAAATACAGTGTTTTGAATTGATTTATAGATTGGACATTTTGTATATGGTGGAGAACTGTTTTAAACATAATGATTGTTTTTTGAAATATAACTCATTCGGGAAATGTCATCCAACTGAGTTCGGTAAAAAGTTTAATGGAAGGAGTTTCGTAATCTTTATCTAGGATAAGTCTTGCAGCTCTTATTTTGGAACCTTACAAGTTTATCAGTGTATTACAATTTCCCCATATCACACAGCAGTAATCAAGATGGGGTAAGAAATAAGAATTGAAAATAATTTGCGCATAGGTATAGAAAGGCAGATAACAGGTATAACAATGAATTACATTTTTATACAGAACTTTATCAATTTGGGTATTCCAAGAAAGGGTATTGTCATTTGTAACACCGAGTATTTTTTTCCGTAACTACAATTAATAGTTTCATCTTTAAAATGAATAGAAGGGGCATTATCATAAATATGATGTATTTTGTTCTTAAATGAGAGCTACATTATGCATTGATAGACATGCGATTATTATCGCACCAGGCGTTGACGGTGATAAGGTCATTATTGAGTGAATTTGCAGCGTCGACAAGAGATGAATTTGAAGCAGAAAGCGTTGTATCGTCTGCAAAAATATCAGTGACTGTGTTTTCCATAGAATGATAATGGCAGGTCATTGATGTAGATTAAAAATAATAAGGGACCTAATACAGATCCTTGGGAAATAAACATTACAGTTTATGTTGAAATATTGATTCTGGTATTCATTTCAAACCAATCTTCAAACCCATAGTAAAGCAAACATGAAATCCTGTGGTCCTTCCTGGCCTAAACTTCCTGCTTCATATATGTGACCTGGAAATATAAACAAACTTGTATTAAATACAGAGATTTCTTTTTTAACTACCGGTACTGGCTTTATTATAGGGAAAACCATCACGAAATGGTAGGTGTTTTGAGTACACCCGATACAGTGAGTGAAGATTCTGAAGTTATACCAGAAACCTGAACTTGCTGGTGTCTGTTATTCAGATATGATGAAAACCAGGAAAGTGCAGAACTATCTATTTTGTAAGTTTTTAACTTTTTTAGCAATATAGTATGATCAACTAAATCAAACGCCTCTGATAGATTAGAGTTAGAATGAATAACGGTGCTGAATGTTAGAATGTTGATAGAATGTTAACGGTGCTGTCAAATGTTAGGTGTACCAACCACCGTCAACTTCACAGGTACCCACCTATGTAAAGGCTAATGGTACCAGCCTCTGTCAACGTTATCAGTAACATCCTCTGCCAACGTTATCAGTAACAACCACTGCCAACGCTAACGGTATCAACCTCTGCCAACGATATCAGTAACAACCTCTGTCAACGTTAGCGGTATCAGTTATCAGTAACAACCTCTGTCAACGTTATCAGTAACAACCTCTGCCAACGTTAACGGTATCAACGTCTGTCAACGTTAACGGTATTAACCTCTGTCAGCGTTAACGGTATCAACCTCTGTCAGCGTTAACGGTATCAACCTCTGTCAACGTTAACGGTATCAACCTCTGCCAACGTTAACGTCACCAACGTTTATCAACGTTAACGGTATCAACCTCTGCCAACGATATCAGTAACAACCTCTGCCAACGTTAACGGTATCAACCTCTGTCAACGTTAACGGTATCAACCTCTGTCAGCGTTAACGGTATCAACCTCTGTCAGCGTTAATGGTATCAACCTCTGTCAACGTTAGCGGTATCAACCTCTGCTAACGTTAACGTCACCAACGTTTATCAACGTTAACGGTATCAACCTCTGCCAACGATATCAGTAACAACCTCTGTCAACGTTAGCGGCATCAGTTATCAGTAACAACCTCTGCCAACGTTGTCAGTAACAACCTCTGCTAACGTTAACGGTATCAACCTCTGTCAACGTTATCAGTAAAAACCGTTGTCAACGTTAATAGTAACAATCTATGTCAGCGTTTACTGTAACGACCTCTGTCAACGTTAACGTCACCAACGTTAATCAATGTTAACGGTACCAGCCTATTTCAGCGTTAACGGTACCAGCCTATTTCAGCGTTAACGGTACCAGCCTATTTCAACGTTAACGGTACCAGCCTATTTCAGCGTTAACGGTATCAACCTCTGTCAACGTTAACGGTTTAAATATATGCCAACGTTAACGGTACCAACCTCTGTCAACGTTATCAGTAACAACATATGTCAACGTTAGTGGTACCAATCTATGTCAAAGTTAAAGGTACCAACCGATGTCACCGTTAACTTTATCAACATAAGTCAACGTTAACGTACCAACCTCTGTCAACGATAAAGGTAATAACCTCTGTCAAACAATAAAGGTACCAACCTATGTCAAGGTTAAAGGTACCAACCTATGTCAACGTTACGGTATCAACCTTTGTCAACGTTAAATGTTGAAAGGTTAAAGGTACCAATCTCTATCAACGCTAACAGGACCAACCTCTGTCAACGTTTTTTTGAGTTTAGAAAAATGTAATTAGAAATAATTATTGTTTGACGCCTACATTACGTCAATGTTTTATCTCTGGAACTCGGCAGCACCAATTCGTATACTCCAGTAAATTCTACTGAGGGTAATGTTGTTTCCGCACATATCACTCGGTGCACTACTTTCAAGGCTGGTGGGTGTAAGCAAAATAAACTGCCTACTATGTACTGGATTCATAAATTACATAAAAATCCGTATAAGGCCCGCTTTATTTCGAATTCTAGTGCCTGCACCACAATAAACATCTCCAAACTTTTAACGTCTCGTATTACTGCCGTTAAAGATCACGTTAAACTATATTGTGATAAAACGTATGAAAACTCTGGGATTAATTTTTTTTGGTCTATACAAAATTCAGGAGATGTTCTTGATAAATATTTCAATAAACGTCAAGTTTCATCAATAAGTACTTATGACTTCTCTACACCATATACTACCTTAACTATATTGTGATAACCTTATGAAAACTCTGGGATTAATTCATTTTGGTCTATAAAAAAATCAGGAGATGTCCTTGATTCAATTTTCAATAAACGTCAAGTTTCATCAATAAGCACTTATGACTTCTCTACACTATATACTACTTTACCACATCACCTTATTTTGCGCTTATTCAAAAAACATTCGCTAGGGAAAATACTGCATTTTTGGCCTGTAATAATATTAAAGCATTTTTTACTAAAGGCAGTTTAGATAATTACACTATGTGGACTTGCCATGAAGTTTGTGAAGCACTAATTTTCCTATTAGACAATATTTTCGTCAGGTATGGAACCCCCGTTTATAGACAAATGGTTGGTATCCCTATGGGTACGAACTGTGCACCACTTGTCGCAGATTTGTTTTTATATTGCTATGAAAGAGATTTCATGTTGAGTCTTTCACCAGATACCCAGGCAGATGTTATTGAAGCCTTTGATGACACCTCTCGGTATTTGGATGACATATTGAACATTGACAACTCTTTCTTTTCAATTATGGTTAATAATATTTATCCTAAGAACTTCAGCTTAATAAGGCTAATATTTCTGATAATAACGCTTCTTTTCTTGATTTAGATCTCTCGATTGAAAATGGTGAAATAATTAGCAAAATGTATGACAAGAGATGTGATTTTAATTTTGACATTGTTAATTATCCCCACTTAGATGGAGATGTTCCCCGAGCAACTTCTTATGGGGTCTATGTGTCTCAACTTATTCGTTTTTCCAGAGCTTGTACTTGAGTTGAGGTTTTTAATATTCGTAATCTATGTATAACTAAAAAGCTACTCCATCAGGGTTACCGTCACCATAAACTTTGTAAAACCTTTGCAAAATTTTATTATCGTAACCCTGATCCTCTTTCCAAATAAAAAAAAGCAATTTAAAGACTCTTCTGCGACAAGGACTATCACAACCTGACTTCTATGTTGATGTGATTTACAAACTTCGTAGGGTTCTTGATCATGATCACTTTCATACTATCTTTGTTGAACTTGTTTAAAGGTTTATAAAAAGAGGTTATGAGCCTATCATTTTGCAACTGCATGCTTGGTGGTGGACCCTTTTACAGTTCGCCACTACGCTTTCCTCTTTAATTGTACGATGACCGGACAGGCTGTGGACCCTATGATGACGCCTACCTAAAGCCCATTAGGATGTTTGTCCGCGGTCTTGTCTTGTCGTGCCCTCAATGGTTTATTATATTGTTGTTCTGGCTTCTGCCAAGCCATCGACTACCTTCATTGTGGCTTTCTAGGCTGTTGTATTTTTTGTATTTATATATACAAGAACATCTAGGTGTTTGACTTATATTGCCTTTTAACGTTGCCTTGTTGGTTAGAGAATATTTCATGGCGGGGATTTCTTTATTTACACTGTCCCGTTTAATTGGGATGACAATAGGGTAAGTGTGAGCTTTGGTGCACCCTTGAACCTGGTTTAAACCCCCAGTGGCCTTTTTGGCCACTGACCGTTCCAAGGCGGAAGCCCTATTGTCAGCCCTTTTGTGTTTGTGATGTCGTTTGCATTTTTTATTACTTTTGCCTTCTCGTTTGTCTGTTTGCGTGATTGTTTTTGTTTTTTGTGGTTGACTGTCGTCATTGAATGCTACTTTCCCAGTCCGATTTTTATATCTTTCTTTTTGTAACTTCAACTATGTAACTAGGATTCTATATATTGAGATTATCTTTATTGATTTGCAACAAAAACAACTTTATTCAACCAATCTGATATTTCATGTTTATCTTTTTCGGTTATAGATCCAAGTTTTTCCAACTGTATTGATATATTTGCGATTTCATACAGATCTTCCATTTTCTGCATACCATGTTTTACTTTTGTTCAAGGATCCTCGAATCTATTTCGTAATTCATCCTCAATATATTCTGTGCTATCTTCGGTGTCATTTTGATCTGTACTATCATCGGACATTTCTTGTGTATCATCGATGTAATTTTGGAGATAGAATTTTTTCTTTCTTTGGGCTACTATGATTTTCAATTTATCTTGCAATTCTTTAATATCTTTCCCCCATCGTTTTCCTGCTGCTATGCTTGCTCGTATTTTTCTGATTTCACTCATATATAACATAGTTAGATTGTAGCATTATTATTGGTGCTTGTAGTATTATGCTTGTGTTTTCTTATTGTTTGTTGTAATGCTAGATGAAAATAGCTTGTTTAGATAACTTAACTTAACTTATCTCCTGCTTATCGCTAATCGTTCAAAGTAGAAATACTCCTACAAGAACATCTGATGTTGATGTTGTTTTGGCAGAATGTTCATTTTTTAAATTACCAAATTATTTTGGGACCTTGCACTGTTAATAAACATGTTAGAACGTTGAAAAATAAAGAAAATGGAATGAAGGTAACAAAAATACACCGAATACTACAGTTCGACAAATCAAAGTGGTTAAAGACATACATAGAAAGAGAACAGCTGGTAAAAATGCTTTTGAAAAGGATTTGTTTAAACTGATGAACATTTCAGTTTTTGGCAAAACTATTGGAAAATTTGAGAAAAAGAATTAATGTCAAATTAACTCATGATGATGAGGTCCTTTTAAAATATGCAGCAAGACCTTAATTTTTTCTTGTAAAATGTCTAATGAAAATGTATTTGCCATAAACAGAATAAAATAACGATTAGTTTTAAAACGTCCTTGTTATGTTGGCATCTGCATTTTAGACTTGTCAAAATATTTGATGTATGATTTTCATTACAACTATATAAAAAACAAATATGATTAAAAAGCTAAATCATTATTTACTGACACGGATTTCTTGTGCTACGAAATAAAAACAAAAGATGTGTATGCAGACTTTTACAAGGATAAAGAACTTTTTGATAATTGCGATTATGATCCAAAAAGTAAGTTTCATTTTAATGATAATGAAAAGGTTATTGGCAAGATGAAAGATGCAACTTGTGGTATACCTATTGTAGAATTTGCTGGACTACGAAGTAAACTATATTCGTATATGTTAGATAATGAGGTTAGTACAAAAAATGCAGGGGTGTTAAACAGTGTGTTGTTAAATAACAAATAGCACACGATGATTTTAAAAACGTTTTTCTCACAGCAACGTACGGAAGCTCATCACAAAATGAAAGTTATCAGATCTAACAAACACAAGCTGAACAGCTTCGAAATCAATAAAAAGAGTTTGCCAGCTGATGATGATAAAATATACATATTAGATAATGGGCAAGATACATTGGCGTATAAGTAGAATAAAGACTACTGTCCGGTTCTGTCTGACTTTGCTTAATAATTTGTAGATGTTTTAGTTATTACAAAAATAATAGATAGTGAGGTGTTTGAGCAAAGTTTTTCCTAAGCGAAGGGTGATTAACTAAGGTTTATTAAATAGTGGGGGTATGGGTAAAGTTTTTCCTAAGCGAAGGGCGATTAAGCAGGCTGTACAGTTGTAAAAGGTGTCTGATATCAAATATGCCGTCACCATTTGGTGCTCGCATTTTTGTTGGGGCAGCTGGAGGCGACTGATAACTGTTTGACTGTTTGTCGCGACGGAGGAAAACTGCGCCTAAACCCTCACTATCTATACTACTATTTTCCTTCGGATCTTTAACAAACTTTACCAGATTGTTAATATCAATGAAAGCTCGGAAAAAAATGAAAACCATGAACATCGGATTAGTAACACCGGCCCTTGATTTAGTTAAAAATGCTGTATTTTGCCTGATTAAGACGATATGTCCTTCCTTAATGGATTTTAATGAAACTTTGCATCTAGTTATGCATATTGACAACATGTTCCGGTTGAATGATTGATGGCGGAGTTTTGGCCCTTTAAATGTTTTAAAACACAAACTCTGTCTGGACTAGTTATCCTGAACCCCTGGCCGGAATTCATCGAAACTTTGCAGGGATGATCAGTAACAAGCCTACATATGCATGTCATCGCCGTATTTCGGTTGAAAAGTTTTGGCGAGTTAGGGCACTTTAAACGTTTTAATACACACATTTTGTCTGGCTGGATTTCAGTGGAACTTTGCGGGGATAATCAGTACCATGCCTAGTTGTGCATGTCATTGCCGTGTTCTGGCTGAAAGATATTTTGCGGAGTTATAGTCCTTTAAAGGCTGTGATACAGAAACATTTTCTAGACTAGTGACTTCTGAACTCCTGGCCGGTTTTCAAAGAATTTTGGCGGGAATGATGAGTACCAAGCCCAGTTGCGCATATCATCGCCTTGTTCTGGTTGAATGATTTTTTGGCAGAGTCATGGCCCTTTAAATGTTTGAATAGACTAACTTTTTCCAGGCCAGTTCTCCTGAACGCCTGGCTGGATTACAACGAAACTTGGCAGTGATTAGCAGTACCAAGCCTAGTTGCACACACGTGATTTTATTAAATGATTTTTGACACAGCTATTGCCCCTTATACACGAACTTTGTCCGGACTAGTTTTACTGAACTCCTGGCTGGATTTCAGTGAAACTTGGCAGGAATGATCAGTACCAAGCCTAGTTGCGCATATCGATGTCTTCTCCCCACCACAGACTCCTTATAGCCAGTAGAGCGATACAGGCCCTCTTGGTCCTCTTATACATATATATATATATATATACTGAATTCACAGATCCGGCACCTTTCTTTGTCACTGTCTCAACATAGCTGTATGTGGTTGAACGCTTAAATGTGGCCCCTGTTAATTCTTATTCAATTCAATTCAATATATTTCATGCACGCACGAACGCACGCACGCACACGTAAGCGCACGCGCTCGCACATGCACACATACACACGTGCACACGTACACACACTCGTACACGTATACACACGTATACACACGTAAACACACGTAAACACACACACACAGACACACACACACACAGACACACACGTACAGACAAGTAACCACATTAACACAGACTTACACACAAATACACACACGTACACATATGCACACAAACATACGCACGCACGCACGCACACTAGCACGCTCAAACACACAAACACATGTTTGCATGTACGTACGCACGCACGTACGCAATCGCGCACGCACACACACACACACACACACACACACACGTCTGTAGTTTAAGTAGATGAAATGCTTTTCAAGGGTAACAACCTAAATCACGCGCACGCGCTAAAGCAGAAACGTTTACATACACAGAAGCTCGATTCGGTAAGTGGATTTGTATTAGGTTTAAAACATTTGGTAAATTGACAATACCCATCGTACGCATGTATTAGAAGGTGTTTATTAAACCTTAAATAAGCTGTAAACTCCCAGTCGTTTGTCAGTTTACTTCGATATAATCTCATTTCCGTTTACATTTTGGTGGAAACCTTCGTATTTTTGCTTTAAATGGCTTCACGGTGGATAGATGTAACGGACCCTAGCTGCTCAAAACTGCTTTACCCTGATGCTGGTTGCACCTGTAACGGACCCTGGCTGGTAAGAACAGGAGGGAAATGGACACTGGTGTCAAAAAGTTCGAAAGTAAAGATACATTATCGTATGTATAAGAAAAAAACGTTATGCCACGGAACCTTTGAATGTCATATCCTTCGAAATATATGTTCTTTATTTAGAAAAACTGCAGAATAATTCTTAACAAGATGAAACAAATTTACTTTTGACCGGTCGATACAATATTCATGACTTTAAAAAGATAAACTTCTATATTTTCTCTCTCAATTTTATGAAAATCAAACTTCCATTTGATTAAAATGTGATCCCACAGTGGTTTGCAACTGCTTTGGTTCAATAAAGATAAATGTTTAGCCTAATATATCTGTAAATATTTACATCATGTCTGAATTTCAGAGCACCGGACCCAGGTAGCTCTGTAAAAATTGCGTGAGATTCTGGCAACGGACACAATTCTTATCATTGGCACCGGACCATCGTTGATAGGCTATATAACTTCATATTAAAGATAAAACGACGATCGGGACTATTGCTCCCCAACACAAACAATAGAAGGTCACTGGGTGTTTTACGTCATCTTCAGCACATTTTAGGTTGTACATGACAATCAATTTTTTTCGTAGAGGAGGCAAAACTCCCACTTTTTCATAGGTAGAACCAGTACTGTATACCTCATCAAATCTGGGCGCGAGCTGGATATGTACCCACGACCGCAGCGGTGAGCTTGAAATAGCGCCTTAGCACTCTGGACCACCGGTACTAAAATAATTCATGCGGCAGCATGATGAAAAACAAAAACAGTCCAGTATTGAATTATTGTATGGGTTATGGTTGGAGAATATAGAGGTTGTGATCTTGTTATAGTGATTGCCCACTTCAATTTGGTGGTGAGTTTGGCTAAATGGGTCTATGTCATAGTACATGAACGTACTCCACGTATATACGTTTGCACATTGAGATAATTCTCTCTTCACGACCTTTCTTTAGTTGACAGTACCCTAAAATAAACTATGGGCCCGCAACTGACATAAACCAAACTTACTTTCGCCGTATGCTCGTTGTATGACGGTTTTTGTCGCCGTTTGACACGACAATTATGACCTCAAACTGTTTTTTTAAAATTTAAAATGATTATTCAGAAGTCATTATCTTAGAAAATGCCGAAAATGATCAGGGCTTAGCTACATGTACGCAGACCACGCATCGGCGTACACATTGTCTGCAAATATCAGAAATTAAAAAAGTAAGAAAGAATGAAAAAAACAACACGACTATATCATCAACATGTCAGCGTCAAGTAAAATATAAATAGTGGGAAATACTGACTCCCAAAACATACCACAGAGTATAAATTCCGCGAATAAAACAAGTTCATTGGGAATGCTCAAGGACAACGCTCTAAGGCCCTGGCAGTTAAATACAGTTTTAACGAAAAAAAAAATAAAAAAAAATAAATAAAAAAAAAAACCCCAAATATTACGAGTAATACAAGTAATACAAATACAGCAATGTGAACAGCTAATGACGTAGTCTATAGACAGCTAATGACGTAGTCTATATACAGCTAATGACGTAGTCTATAGACAGCTAATGACGTAGTCTATAGACAGCTAATGACGTAGTCTCTAGACAGCTAATGACGTCGTCTATAGACAGCTAATGACGTCGTCTATAGCCAGCTAATGACGTAGTCTATAAACAGCTAATGACGTAGTCTATAGACAGCTAATGACGTTGTCTATAGCCAGCTAATGACGTCGTCTATAGCCAGCTAATGACGTAGTCTATGGACAGCTAATGACGTAGTCTATAGACAGCTAATGACGTAGTCTATGGCCAGCTAATGACGTAGTCTATAGACAGCTAATGACGTAGTCTATAGCCAGCTAATGACGTAGTCTATGGCCAGCTAATGACGTAGTCTATAGCCAGCTAATGACGTAGCCTATAGACAGCTAATGACGTAGTATATAGCCAGCTAATGAAGTAGTCAATAGTCTATTAGACTGCTAATGACGTAGTCTATAGGTTGGCATAACCCGTCTCTATAATTTCAACGGAATTCCAAAAAAAAGTCGCGGACCAAATTCGGAATTGTTCTCTTTGGAGTAATGGACATATGTTTTAATAGAAAACAATTCGGACTTCGGAAAACGATAAAGGAGAAATTCTTCGACTTTCCGATTTCTTTGGGCAAAATTGTCCTAATGTGTATTTCTTCGGACGTCAACATTTCTTCGGAAAAATAAACCACCACACCCTACATTGTTTGTGTGTATATTTAATATATGAATTTAGCGCGAGTCTACTCAAGCGTCTCATTGTAAACAAATCGGCTCAATGGATTTGTATTTTATAGAAGTTAAGCAACTATCGTTTACTGCATTTATACTTGATTTTAAAGTACTGTTTTAGGTTCTCAATCATATACAATAAGGATTGTTGAAATAGTTTCTTAAATGAATCAATTGTGTGAGGAAGTTAAATGTAATCCATCGAGATCTGTTAAACAGCTATGTTTAAAATATATTTAAATACAATGGATATATAGTACATCGCGTAGAAAGCAAAACTGTAACCATATTGGGGAGACATATTGTTTTTAGCTTGGATGTCTATCTGTCTGTCTTCTGGATCATATGTCCGTCACGAATCGTGCCTCCACCATATCTCTTGAACTACTAGAGGGATTTTGAAATAACTTGCCACAAATGTTCACCATATCGAGACGACGTGCAGAGCACAATTTCCAGTCACGTCCGTTCTAGGTCAAGGTCACACTTAGAGGTCGAAGGTCACATGCACTATATTTCATGTACCATATCGAGACGACATGCAGAGCGCAACTTTCAGCAAGGTTGGTTCATAAATTATGGGGGGAGGCATATATTTTTGTTTCAAAAACCACCCCGTCTAGTTTAGTATGTCTTTGCTCGGTGAAAATTGTATACTCAAGAAGATTGATATGATATTTGGTTAGTTAACATGTTTAGCGCTATAAGATATTTTAATACAGCTTGTATTAGAACTATTGTGTACAAACATGAGTAACTGAGTGAATGTGCATGTGTCACAATACAGTTTTATTTTAACTTCTCATATGCTTATTTTATCATTTTAACTGTAAACGGTATATGCCCGTGTGATAGTCTTGTGGGTAAGCTGCTACTGGTCAAGCGTACACACTCTATTGAATATGCCTTTTGTTATATTGTGTAACGACTACTCACATGATGGTTTTTGTCAGTTTGGTTTGCACATTTATAGAGAAAATACGTGCTCATAAATTAGCTATATATTTTAGTATACCGGATGTAGAACTTATCTGCAGATACTAGACGACTAGTAGACTTGTGGGGTAAGTTATATTTACGCATTCTCATATTTTAAATACTATTAAACGCTTGCAGTCTGAGTGTAGTAATAACATGAGCATTTATATTGAGTATTTTAACTGTGTTAACTTAACATGTACGATACCGCGACATATTGTGTAATTACACGTGTCTAGCCAAGTTAAATGGTTATTTAACAGAATATATGTTGCTGTAATGTATGGTGGTCATATAGGGTCATTCTTGGGTCATGATAAATGTGCATAGGCGGAGTTGTTGAATAAGTATACAGGCGATACAGTATTGGCTTACTGACTGGGTTCAGTAATCGGAGCTTTATGTGTTCGAGGGATAACGTATGGGTTATTTATTATGTACATACTCTTGTCAGGTGGCAGTGACGGGCTAGCGTTGAAATAGAGGGCTATGCCGACATGATGGTTGAAACATCGAAACAATGTGCGTACGGGGTACTGAAATGGTAGATAAACCGGAGCAGAGGGTAGGTGTAGACGAGGACAAACAGTAGGATTTTTCACGTCGGAGCGGACGAAGGGTGGGAGACAAGTGGACGTTGAGTGAAAGGTGTTATGAAACAACGTCGGAGTTAGATACGTGAAACATTTAACAATTGACCCAGTAATGAGAATGAACAGTGACTACAAGCAGAAGTAACATCATCAAAGAACATTATCAGCTAATGTTATTAAAGCTTGGTTAGACAACTTAATTTGATCATATACATAAAAAATTGTAAAAGTGTTCATGTACTTTCGTCAATCCTTACCCCACTAATCCATCTTGTGACATTGGTGACAGACGTGGGATTGATATCTATAGATGAACACTTAAGAGGTATTTGATTATTTAATCATATTGGATTGTGACTTGTGTTTTCTAATTGTTTTGATATGTGTTGTATTGTAGATGTGTGTGATCATTGAAGAAGTATTGTTGGTGAAGTCGGACGTGCAAGTGTACCCACCTGTCTAAAGTATATCGTGCCCCAGAAGTTAAATGGTTGTGGTGGTCGTCATTGCTAGTATCGGCAGAGGGTGAGTGTTAGGGCTAAAACCAATAAGTGTTTCTTAAAGTTAAATCCATTAGATCAGATATTTGGGTACGCCACTGTTGAGACTATGGTTAAAGGGATTTGTTGAACTAATCACAATGGCCAGTTTAAATGATCTGATTCAGCAAAGAAGGGCTGTAGGGTATGCAGGGGCAGATTTAAAAGACTTCCTAAGAGAACAGCAAACCCAATTACGGGACGAACGCGTGGCGTTACGTCAACAAGAAAAAGAGGAACGTGAGTATCAATTAGAAAGTAAGGGTAAATTTAGAGCAAGACAAAGCTGAACATGAACTCAAGATGAAACAATTAGAGAATGAACAACAGTTGCAGCTTGAAAAGGTAAGAATAGAGCAAAAAAAGGCTGAGCATGAAATAAAGATGAAACATAGAACCTGCACACCAGTTAGAGCTTTTAGAGAAGCAGGCGGAGTTAAAGGAAAAAACACCGTTGGTATATTCTCCAGACAAATACCTCCATAATCAAAAAGGTCCAAAGATTCCTCCCTTTGATGACGGTCGAGACGAAATCGACAGTTATTTGAAAATGTTTGAACTATATGCAACGGCACAACGATGGAAAGAAGACACATGGGCTACCAACTTAGGTGCTCTTCTGAAAGGGAAGGTTTTAGACGTGTATGCGCTGATGCCAGTAGAGAAAGCTCTAGACTATGAAAGTTTGAAAACCGCTTTATTGAAACGGTATGATTTGACAGAAGAGGGTTTTAAACGAAAGTTCGGTCAAGTGCAATGGAAGTTGGTGAAACGTATACCCAGTTCTCTGTACAGTTGAGTAGTTATTTCAGAAGGTGGTTGGACATGACGAAACTGGAACACACATTCGAAGCATTGTATGATTTAATGGTGAGATACCAATTTATTCATATCTGTAATACAGACTTAACAATGTTTTTATTAGAACGGCAACCTAAAATTCTAGAGGATATGGCGTTGTTGGCAGATAAGTACAGAGAAGCAAGATTTATTGGTGCATCGAAATTAACAGCTAAGTATAACAAACATAATAGAAGTGTTAGTCACGAAAGAGAAATTAGCATGCAAAGAAAACCAGATATAGCTAAAAGGGCTGATAGACCACAGGCAGGTCTTCAGAGAAGGTGCTATAAATGTGGAAGATTAGGTCACATAGCAGCGGAATGTCCACCTAGAGAAGGGTAGGTGTTGCTGTTGATGTTAGTGAAGGGCCAAGAGACAAATCTAGGAGTAGCTCACCCCACAGAAGAGTACGATTTGATAAATCAGCAAAACAGAGAGGTATAGGCAATAAAGATTATAAACGAGACGGATGTAATTCGTCAAAGGTATGTAATGCTTGCACTTCATTTCAAGATAGTTTAAGAAATGTCGTTTCATCAAACACATTACCAGAGGTCACGTCAACAGTTGAGTATAAGGTGGCTTCACCGATGCCGGTGGCACAAGGTAGGTGAGGCGAAGAGGTCATATCGGTATTACGAGAAACTGATTGTAGCGGGTAGTTGTTAGGAAACGTTTAGTACCAGAAAATTGTTTCTTAGATCAAGCTCACCATATATTGTTGGCAGATGAGATGGAACCAAGATGCAACAATTGCAGTTGATACACCATATCTAACTGGGCCTGTAGATGCCTGGTGTTTAGAGGATCCCATTTACGACCTTATGATAGGTAATGTAAGAGAGGCACGTGACCCAGATAAACCAGATCCAGATTGGAAGATGGTAAACGCTGTAGAAACCAGACAGCAATTAAAGAATAAAGGTAAGCCATATTCTAGATTGAGAGTGCCTGAAATCGTCAAAGACGAGATTTCCCCTGAAGACATCAAAACTGCCCAGCAAGAAGATATAACACTGGCTAAGATTAGAAGTGTAGTAGAGAGTGGTGACAAAACGTCAGATAACGGTAAGGCGAGATTTTATATTAAAAACGGCATTATCTATCGAGAGTTTAAGTCACCAACCATATAACAGGGCAATGTGTATGTTCAGGTAGTAGTGCCTAAGAAATATAGAAATATAGTTATGAAATTGTCACATGAATCAATAATGGCGGGGCATTTGGCCACTAGGAAAACGGTGTTGGGAGTTTTGTCCGAGTTCTATTGGCCAGGAGTCCAAGCTGATACTAAGCGATACTGCCAGTCCTGTGATATATGTCAGCGGACTACACCAAAAGGTAAGACTACGAAAGAACGTTGGAGAAAATGCCGCTCATAGACGAACCGTTCAAAAGGGTAGCGCTTGATCTGGTTGGCCCAATCCATCCTATAACCGACAAAGGGAATCAATATATTCTTACATTAGTAGATTATGCCACTCGTTATCCCGAAGCTATATCACTACCCAGCATTGAGATTGAGCGAGTTGCCGAGGCTTTGGTCGATATCTTTTGCAGAGTTGGAGTACCCAGAGAAATGTAAACAGATATGGGTGCACAGTTTACGTCATCCCTGATGTCCGAGGTAAGTAGATTGAAAGCAGTTGACTACGACTCCTTATCACCACATGTGCAATGGACTCGTAGAAAGGTTTAACGCTACATTGAAGCAAATGTTGAAACGAATGTGCAACGAACGGCCGAATGACTGGGACAAGTTCATAAATGCAGCCCTATTTGCTTTCAGAGAAGTACCTCAATAAAGTCTGTGTTTTTCTCCCTTTGAATTGATTTATGGTTGGCCGGTACAAGGATTAATGTCCATTCTCAAAGAACGGTGAATGGGCTAAGGGCCAGCAGAGCTTATGGGATTGAGAGTTGTCCGTCGTCCGTCCGTCTGTCGTCCGTCCGTTAACTTTTATATCGTTTAGACGATAGGGCCTTCATTTTTCATCTGATCTTTACCAAACTTTAATAGATTGTTAATATCAATGAAAGCTCAAATAAGGTTGAAAATCAGCTATATCAAACAAGTAATAACGGAGTTATGGCCCTTGATTTAGTAAAAAATGCTATATTTTACCTCGTTAAGACGATAGGGTCTTCATGTTTCATTTGATCTGTACCAAACTTTAACAGAGTGTTAACATTAATAAAAGCTCAGAAAATTTCGAAAACCAGCTAGGTCGGGTTAGTAACAATGGAGTTATTGCCCTTGATTTAGTTAAAAATGCTATATTTTGCCTCGTTAACACGATACGGCCTTTAATTTTCATCCGATCTTTACCAAAATTTACCAGATTGCTAATGTCAATGAAAGCTTGGACAATACCCATGCCAGACACAGCAGACTTATTGCCCATGATTACCATGTGAGCGATCTAAGGCCATCCTAGCCCTGTTGTTTTTGCAATGTTTTAAAAGAATGACTGATAGGAATTGTATGTCGACAACCCTTGATATAAATGCCGTTTTAGCCAGTTGAGCTTTCACAGGCCCTCTTAGGCCTCTTGTTTTAGAGCTAGTACGTGGTCGAGTTGAGGTTCGAATGTTAAAACCGTAATATTCGTAACCTTTGTATAGCTAGAAAGCTACTCCATCAGGGCTAACCTCAAAACATCTTTGCAACAGTTTATATTCGTAAGCCTGATCTAATTTAATGACTCTTCTGCGACAAAGACTGTCCGAACCCGACTGCTGTGGTGACGTGATTTTTACAAGCATAGGCTAAATTGCTTTTCGAATTTTAGATAGCCTCTGGTTCGCCCTTGTTATTTGGGGATAAGCCAATTCAATCTGTAAGGTATGAATTGAATGTTGTTCAATGACTCATCAACACATTATTCGGTATTCGAGAGAGGAGATCACACACAGGAATCTGGAACCTGACATACTATAACGAATATATTCTTATATATAGTTTCTTATATAGTTCTTAAAACTAACGTGCATGGAGGATAGACTCCATGCTTGGAGGATATACTCCAATATACAAAACCTCCCCATTTACGTCCCCATCCGACGGACGACGCTAATGAAAAGCGTCTTGCAGAAGAACACAAAGACGAAACTCAGTGGCGATGGTGAGGCTTTACCCCGGGTTCAGCGGATTTCAAGTGCAGCGGTATTATAGTAGGGCACCCAATAAGTAGCTGCTTTTGTCATTGCAATAAAAACGATATCATCTGAAACAGAAGATGGTTAAAATTTGTGTATGTACTAACTAAAGTCATTTATAATATAATTAAGTTAATTTAAGTTATTTAGTCATTTTTAATATATTTACGTCTAATACATGTATTATCTGATTCAGAATGTGTGTTTGTTTAACACCCTTTATCATTACAGGCCTGCCATTTCTCAGGCTTTGAGCCGGTAATTACCTGCTTTTTTTAATAAGTTTACAAGCTTACCGGCGTTTTTGTTAATTGATTTAATTTAGTTACGTATACAGGAATTTAATGTTTACCTTGTTCTTTTAGTATGTTTTAAAGCGTAGATATTCTTATGTTTTTTTGAGAATGTATCGGCTTGTAGGCAACGCGACAGTTTTTTACACTGGAAGTGTTTATTTGAGTCTCATCATTTGTACACATATAAACATAAAGAATGTTAAACCACATACTTAATAACCTCTGAATAAAGTTATAAGATCTGCGGTTAATCACTTTAAAATGTATGGTGGCATATTTCTGCCACTAGATACCTAGATAATTATTACGATTATTTCGAGATAGCAGCATTAATTTTTCGAGATAATAATGAATTTTCACGAAAATCTTATACGATTTATTAGATAAAATTATTTAAATGTCATTAACTTATTATATTAAATGCCACGATAATGCCCACTTCTGCCACCATGATAGTTTCTTATCACGAATATGCGGTACCCGTATCCGGTTGGGGGTAAAAGCCATACCGTACAGTCCGTACTATAACGAAAACTATCGGAAATGGCAGGTGCTCTGGCATTGAGATTATAATTGCTAATAGTGTCTATGAAAGTGATCAATGCTATGTTTAGTATTGTTTATATAATTTATGATAAAACAGATCTAGAAATAAATATATGATGTTATAATATTTATAAACAATGTTTCTATGTTGTAAACATTACAAAACATATCCCGTATCTACCGAACCGTGCATAAACGTACATAATGTTCACAATTTATCGTTCCACCTACTTTTATCATATACATGGATTAAAATGATTTAATACTATAAATTAAACATTACACATAGACATAACGTATAACAACAAACTCATTAGCAGGAGATTAAGCCAAAAGTAACAAGGCAATGTTCCCTACTGGTTTGGGCCTGAAGGTTGACGTTAATTATAGCAAAAACTTTCAAAATGTATGTGTGACCTTGAACTTGAGGGTAGCTATCTTTTTGTTGGTTGCGACACATTGTCTGTATGTCTGTCTGTCTGAATGCCTTCCTGCCTGCATGTCTGCCTTGTCTTATTTAATATTTTGTATATATTATGTACTATATTTTATAATAATTGATATACATTTGATCACCTTGATATTTTTATATCATATGAAAAGTAGGCCCTTATATAGATGGTAATCATTTTTGTTTTGATAGCGATATACGGTACGGTACGGCTTTTACCTCCGATCAGGTTATTTATAAACAGTCTATTTATAGATGTCTAAACTGTCGCGAGACGTGAATTTTCGCGATAACTATTCAGAATTATTAAGAAAACATAAGATTAACTAGATAGAAACGTGCATTTTCATGATAATTAGTCAAAATTATTACGAAAACAAACTGTCAAATGTTTAAGATAATTCGTATCGCCTTAACTATTGTGCTAACGTGATGACAGAAGTAGGCAATATCGCAGCAAGTTTTGTTAGATAAAATTATTGAAAAATAAAAAGAAAAAAAACATTATCGCGAAAAATACACGATAAATTATCTAGCTATCTCGTGGCAGAAATATGCCACCATAAAAATGTACAAATGCCAGCATTCAACTATTAAATGTATACACGGGACAATAAATACAGCTCGTTCATTTTGATATACACATATAGAAACAATGATATATTCGCACATTAAAATGTCAGCAAGTGATGTTAATCTTAATAGTGTACGACCTGATGAACGGATATAGTATATTTTGTAAAGAAAATAACTGACATTAAAGCCTGACAAAAACATGCTTAGGAATAATTTTAAAAATTGGTTAAAGATAGTTTTAAAAATGTCAGATTTGCTATGACCTAATTAACGTCCATTGCTCGCAAACAATGCCATCAGTAATCCTTAATTATATACTGAATATTCACAAGATCTTAATTACACCCGTAAATTTATTAATTACAGTGGGATTCGATTAAAATCCTGCATATTTCATGTACGTTCATGCAAATTGATTCAGTATATGTATCTTATTAAAACTGAATCTTGAATTTTGTTGTCTTTTTATTTCATATTCATTCTGACAAAGATTTTTATTTTACTATAAAATCTATGGATAAAAACCGATGAACACAAATTTGATAACTTACTGAAAAACAAGATGAAATCTCAACATCTCGGCAAGGAACCAATTTTCGGCGAAGTGTAAATTTCAATTATTTTCTTAAAGACTGCCGTTTACAATATTTTTTATCACGCGCAGTTACGTTTGGGAAATTTGGAATTGACTGAATGTGTCACAAACTGTTCAAGAATACAGTATCCGAGAATCGATGTTCATATTATACTGTTTTTTCATGTATCATTTGTATCTTTGTGTGTGTGTGTAACCGTCGTTCTTCAAAATGAACATTTAAGCTGTGCGTCTTGCCATTTGATTGTTTAAGTACATGTATGACATTGTGTGATGTATGCAGAAATTAGACAAGCGCATGTTTTTTTTCTTTTATGACATTGATACACATATTAGTACTTGTATACTTTGCGATGATGCAAATAGTATTATTATTATATTTATAATGCATTTTAAATTCTTCATTTGTATTTCATTTTATATTTATAAAGTCCTCAGAATTCACAAGAATGCGTCATTTACAGGTTAATTTCGAAAAATCTCCCCAACCCCCAACATCCACCGCCCCAATGTTTAACTCCTTCTGGCGCCTCTGTATAATGTTTGCTCTGAGATTTTTACCTACCCGATGTAGTAATCAGAAGAAGAAAAAAGAAACGCATCGTACTTTGGTCGAGTACTGAACCAATTAGATGTCCATATCCAGGTCGATTAGGTGCCTCGATCAAATGCGTAAATTGTAAGATTTTTCTATGCAGCAATAATGTTCTATTCTTTTCTTTTACACGGAACATTAAATACAATAAAGTCGAATAAATGAACACAAACAAATTCTTAAAACGTCTATAAACAAATGAAAAAAATCAGTTCAAATGATCAATACTCGCCTTTGCCCAACCAGAATCGCACTAAAAAACTAAATTGTGTCGATTTCACAAACATTACACAGAGACAGTGTTGTACATAAGGCGAACATAGCATCATTATGTTCCGTGAAAGCATTACAATTACAAACAAAATAATCCGACAATAAAGAAGGTCATTAGAAAAAGGAGTTACCTTGGGTGAAAAATCCCAAAACAACAGTGAATATTAGGAGCCCATCAGTAGCGATTAGGAGCCGAATCGACTTTTATCCGTGAACATTAATTTTGATCATGCACCGTGTTATTGATGCAAGTCTGAATCCAAGTATCATACGCCGTTCTGAAAATATGAAGCATGCCGGGCGATGTAAACACCGGACATGAAGACGCGGTCGACATTATGTCGTAAATATGAATATTTTGGGCTTCGCTGCGCGAAGCTTAGTGATAATATAAATGTCTGTTGTTTAATTTCGCCATATTGCCATACAACATATTTGCTAATTCTGACGTCACACGGATGGGAGATCCTGTAGTTTTAAACGCCGTTCTATCTTGGATAGCAGTAAACCACACCACAGTACGGGATAACATGTACATCAGTTGTTTATTTATGATACTGTTCAGTTTTAGCCGGACTATTAGAAGAATATGCAGAATTCTCCCATCTGCCCTAGTCCCATCTAGTTAACCATTTGCCTTTAAGCGTGTATCTCTATAGAGTATGTTTGCCATAATTAACTAATGTCCCGTAACTATGTTCTGCCCACTGTGTAACCAACATGTATTGGTTAACGTTGGTATGTTTACACGAGTTATCTTTATAACTTTAACTTTTGTATGTTAACAAGTTGTTATGTTACTATAATGTACAGTACGTCATTAGCAGGTCATTCCTACAACTCTTGTTTATTAAACCATTGGTTTTATTTACTAAAGGTTCCTACAGCTTTGTTAATTGTTTTACTGTACTTGTATTTACTGGTTGACATTGAAGCTATTCAATTTTAAATTACTACCACAAAAGGGTCATTAAAAATTTCTAACACCAATAAGCAATAAAACGTGGGAGTCTCGTTGTTTAAATATTTTGTATGAGTACCCGGTAGTTATTAGTACACAGTTTGCCACACTAAATAGCAAAGGGACGTCATATTGAAGTATCTTTACACGCACTATTAACTATATCTATCCACACTAAATAGCACAGGGACGCCATATTGAAGTATCTTTACACGCACTATTAACTATATCCACACTAAATAGCACAGGGATGCCATATTGAAGTATCTTTACACGCAATATTAACTATATCCACACTAAATAGCACAGGGACGCCATATTGAAGTATCTTTATACACACTATTAACTATATCCACACTAAATAGCACAGGGACGCCATATTGAAGTATCTTTACACGTACTATTAACTATATCTATCCACACTAAATAGCACAGGGACGCCATATTGAAGTATCTTTACACGCACTATTAACTATATCCACACTTAATAGCACAGGGATGCCATATTGAAGTATCTTTACACGCAATATTAACTATATCCACACTAAATAGCACAGGGACGCCATATTGAAGTATCTTTATACACACTATTAACTATATCCACACTAAATAGCACAGGGACGCCATATTGAAGTATCTTTACACGCACTATTAACTATATCCACACGAAATAGCATAGGGACGCCATATTGAAGTATATTTACACACACTATTAACTATATTTTGCTAGATATATCAGTTTACGGTTATTTTTAAACGTTTTAGGTTTACAGGCGCTTTTGCGGAGTGAAACCATCAGAACAGAGAAGCAATTGCATTTCATGGGATTCCCAAGACTTCTGGGATTGGCTGAGCGCGCATGGCACAAAGCATCATGGGAAGACATTAGTGACATCAAGACCCGGAAAGAGAAGCTTGATCAAGACTGGGAGACATTTGCAAATACACTAGGTTATAAAGCACTACCGAGATTAGAAAGAAATGGGATACAATACAGAATTCCACTTCCAGGTGCAAAGCTAGTGTAGTGATATCTTTTACATATAGAGCTATATTAATCAGGGGCAGATTAGTTAATTCAGTTATCAGTTACTTTTATTATTTACTAACCCATTTTAGGTATGATATCATGGTTTATTCCTTCCGAATAATTACCAACTGTTAGTGTTGTAGTGGCAATATGCAAAAAAGTCGCTTAGTTAAGGAGTTAGCTGGGACCAGCTAGAAAATGGGCTTATTATATATCAAATGAAAGGTAATTATGTGTACTAAACGATCACACCAAAATTACTTGCACAAAGTGGTACCCTTTTTTTAAAACGGTGCCTGAACACCACAACCCATAAATAACAAATTTCAGCAAAATATTAGCTACCGCCTAAAATTATAAGTTTCAGAGAAATAATTGCTCATTTTTCGTTAACATATGTATATAAACATCTTCTTACGTACGTAAAATGACTGTGTATGCTATATTTCATGTTTTAAATATAAGGAATAATACTATATTTAAAAATATCGATTTTTTTTTAAAATAAGACAATAATATTTTGTTTAATACATGTTCAAGTGAAATTAATTAGTTAATTCAATTTAGTTCAATAGGAAATGTAATACAATATGTAAGAACATATTTACTACAATAGAAATAATATAAAAAGCATAAACTTTCTAAAATTATGACGAAACCTTTCCTACTCCGATTTTTATATTTTAATGCTTAAACATGTATGCTACTAATCATATGAAAGTCTTTTGTTGTTGTTGTTGCTTTAAAGTTCCTGTTATATTATGCAATATATTGATACTATACATGATTTCAAATATCACACACATATTTTAAAATATGTTTGGTTATCCAAAATGATTTTAAACTGTATATAAAGGAAGATAATTAATCAAAGGGCGTTGTACTAATCTTATTAGTTTCTTAATGAATATATAAATTATTCACATTTTAATTAGCTTTACTCATTATTCTGTACAATACATACACGAAACACTCTGATTTCAATGTTGGAAATATACTTTACTACTCTTTTTTGCTGCGATCAAGACGGTTTTATAATTATATAAGTTTAAGAAAGTACTATGCACAGCCGATCACTTGCGATGTTCACAACGCGCACTTTTTTTCCCGCAATTCAAAGTACTAATTGATTTTCTATTGTTCTTACCTTATACCTGCATGTAAAATAGCTAAAAAAAAGCGTGTCCATTACCAATGGTGGATTCTTCTTCACTAATGAGAATCCATTTCACTTGCGAAGACATTTTTGGAAGGTTGCTTTTCTTTTATATAGTTTTCGAAGGTTGCTTTTCTTCGACCGGATGCAGTCTACCACCGAATATTAGGTATATGACTTTGGTTCAAAGAAGCTAATCAATCTTCTGAATTAATTCCGTTTCTGTGCCTGTTATAGCAAACAGTAAATGACAAGAATACATTTCACTCGTTAGCAAGCGTGTGCTTTCAAACGGAAGATGGTGACGACATTACCTCTATTTTAATTCCAAGAAGTAAAGAACAGTCAAGTAATATTTCGCATGAAAATAATCTATACATGTATTAATAACTACAATTACCTTTTAAATTAAAAGTCTGCTACAAGACCAGTCCCACCAAGATACTTTTCGCTTTAGTAATTAATTTTGGAATTAATATCAAATACTTCACATGAGTTTTCCTGAGATCTATGCCTTGCCGAAACATGTCCAACACTCCAGTTATTGATACGAATCTGATCAAAATATATGTTGTTGGCCTTTTTCCAGTTCATGCATCTAATACGATTGCATTGTATGCTCCCATCATATATCTATACAAGTCCAACCGATATGTCCACCATCTACACATATATCAAGTATTGTCAAGCAAAGACAAACATATTCAGACGATGGACCAGCAATTGATGCAGTTGCACAGCAAGTGAACTCAGGTCTAAGTCCATGGAACTCCATCCACATTGTGTTCGAATAGCAGATAGGAAGGGTATAAGGTGACGCTAGGATAATAGATTTGCTTACATACTCTAATGTATATGCTTCTCCTACAGATGAGAGTATGTTGGCTGGAAAGAGCACTACAGAAGTGTTCTCGGGCTAACACCAACATATGAAGCGCTAATGACGGTGCTTCTGTATCGTTCTTTTGTTTTTTTGTTTTATTGAGACATTTTGACAGATTTCAGAAACACTTTATAATGGTTCAGATAAAGCATCCATTGTTCAGCAGATGACGCCACGCAATTGAAATTGTCATATCAGGTAATATCGCCCAGGAAATCTCAGAACTTGGTGCTTACGGCTGTTCAAAGTCGGCAACATACAAGTTCCGATTTATGTTTCTGGAAACAGTTGATGTTAACCATCATTAGAGGGGTAAGGTCGGTTGATTGGATATTACATCTCGCGACGCAGGCAAGTACGTCAGCATAACATTCTAACTACGCAATATAGTTACCTGTATACCTTTTGGAAATGCTCGTAAAAAACTAGAAGACATGTAAAACATTGTTTTTACAAGGCCAGTTTACCTGTCGACACTGCGAAAAAGGAACATTTATCGATATCTGGAGCAACAATCACTATTTGTGACTCTAAACGTGCATTTTTGCCTGCAATTCTTGACTCACCGGTTGCGACTCTGTTTGATCATTTTATGTAATAGGTAATAAAACAATTATCAAGGTGAAGGTAAATAGTGCTTCTAGCTTCAAAAATAGAGTAGCCATTAAAGATGAAGGGCTTTTGAAACAGGTCTTTAGCAGCCATTTTCGTAAGACCCAAAGGGACGATGTGCAGTGTTTCACCATGAATGAAGTTGTCGGATTAAAATGTATCTCTTTAGCAAAGCTTCCATCATGATGTGAAGGCAGTTTTAAGCTCACTGTAAAACAGTGCATCGACTCAAGCAAAACTAAGGATGAATGCCGATAATTCAAACCAGGAGCCCGAGTTAGACATGGATAGGAAATGGGTGATAACGGATTGAAACAGACGTATTTTTTGGGAAAAATGGCATCAGATCTTCTCGTTACGCATCGTACATTTGCAGCTGTAAACGGTCATGTTCCACAGCATCATAAATTTGCATAAGAAACAACATGTCATTCATGATAACCGTATTTTTTGGAAGAAATCGGATATATTGTTTTTGAACCAGTCCACCCGTCACTCTGTCAGCCCGTCCGTCACGACCTTGTGGACGTTCCGGAACTACTCCTGAACGGTTCCAGATATTAAAAATCCGTCTTTACAGAAAGTTTGATAGGTTAAAATGTTTTCATTTAAGATTAGTCTGCTACTTTTATCTCTTGTTTATGAGTCTTGCTTCCAAGAGATCCCCTTTTCAGTATTCATTGACATTCACACTAGCATTTATTTAGTACTGTGTGGCTGCCGTATCTATTGTTTGTGTTTGTTGCTTCCATCAGTAGTTATTGACCTTGACGTCTAAGTTCACAACTATTTTTTTTTAAAAATACTTTTGGACGGAACAGACCATTCGAGGTAAGAAGCTGGAACGTTATGGGAAGCTTGTTGAAGATGAGGTTGTCATTAAAGGTCTGAAATTTGATCTTCATCATCAAGGTCAAGGTCAGGACTTAGTGTTTTGCCTGAAAATGGCTTGTGCACGGAAATCTTTCTAGACCGTTCAATGTAATAAGCTGAAACTGAGTATGAAGCGTCTTGAGGATGAGAGGATGTCAATGCAGTTCTGAAATTTGACCTTCACCATCAAGGTCAAGGTCTGGACTTGAGGTATCATTGAGATATCGAAAATACGGATATTTTGAGATGGCTTCCATCGACTGGCTCTAGTTGAGCGTTGTTAGTGTAAATCAGACGAACACTTTTGAAGCAAAGCTAACCCAAGCCCAGTACAATGATACTATCGTAGTGGGAATATATCAAGAAGAACTTAACATTGTCATGCATAGTGAAGAGGAAATGTAACTTAAGAACAAAACATAACACTTTAGCAATGCAAAAGATTAAAATCACAATGGAAGATGTAACATGTATTCATGTATACTGTAAAAAGTTGCCATTGACGGAAACATATGGACAAAGATATAGTTCACACATCATAAGTGTAAAAAGTGAACTTAACCTCAAACGAAGGTATAAAAGTCGAAAGGAAATTCACAAATTTGAAACAAACAACAATTACAAGGATATATAGAAGAAAAGTATGTGACAATATACATATAAAAGGGTTGACACCGGAACAGTTTAGGACTTACTATCGAACATATTCCTATGGTTCTTTAAAGTGCTCGGAGGATAGACTCCGATACAAGGTAAGCCCGGTTAAGACTCCCGTCCAACGGAAGAGGCTAGAGTCTTGCCTAAGGACACCGAAGTATCGCGTGGCACCAGTGAGTCTCAGACTCGTGATATCCGGATTCAGAGTGTCTATCCACTTGGTCACCACATTCGACAATACAGTGTTAAGTAGATGTTAATGAAAGAATGGATAACATGTGCACAAGCCATGGATATACGTGGAACTTTATTCTATATATTGAGATTATCTATATTGATTTGCAACAAAAACTTTATTCAGCCAATCTGATATTTCATGTTTATCTTTTTCGGCTATGGATCCAAGTTTTAACAACTGTATAGATATTTTTGCGATTTCATACAGATCTTGTTTTTCTGAATACCATTTTTTATACCTTTTTCTAAATACCATGATCCTGGGACCATACGCCTCTGGGTATAGGGGATGAAATAAAGATACAAATATTGCTATATCCACGCCATATGCTTTCCATCTTCGGGATGGTTAAAATTCTGTACTGTTGATTTTTATGAATTTTGAGTTCTTCTCAACCCGGGGCTAGAGGGCTTGAGCGGTAGCTGTCATATTTCACTACCGCTCATGAACAATCAAACCGAGACTGCAATATTTCGTATGTGTTGTGCTCGGCCGTTCCCAAAGGTCAATTATCGTACTCTTTTTTACTTTTGTCCAAAGGTCCTCGAATCTATTTCGTAATTCATCCTCAATATATTCTGTACTATCTTCGGTGTCATTTTGATCTGTACTATTATCGGACATTTCTTGTGTATAATTTTGGTCTTCTTCTTGGTCTTCTTTTGGTCTTTCTTGGTTTTTAATATTCCATCTAATCCGTGTAAATGTTTTTCGTAATTTTAGGACGTTTCTCCCCCATCTCATCTCCGCTGCTATTTTTGCTCTCAGTGTCCTACCTTCTGAAGATAGAACTTTTTTCTTTTTCTTTCTTTGGGCTACTAGGATTTTCAATTTATCTTGCAATTCTTTGATATCTTTCCCCCATCGTTTTGCTGCTTCTATGCTTGCTCGTATTTTTCTGATTTCACTCATATATAACATTGTTAGATTATTCTTGGTGCTTGTAGCATTATTCTTGGTGCTTGTAATAGTATGCTGTTGTATTTTTGTTGTTTGTTGTAATGCTCAATGAAAATAGCTTGTCTAGATAACTTAACTTAACTTAACTTATCTCCTGCTCATCGCTAATTGTTCAAAGTAGAAATACTCCTACAAGAACATCTGATGTTGCTGTTGTTTTGGCAGAATGTTCATTTTTTAAATTACCAAATTATTTTGGGACCTTGCAATGTTAATAAACTTGTTACGACGTTGAAAAATAAAGGAAAGTATGTCGTACATTTTAGAAAACATAGAATTGTAAAAAGAGCTTGGATTGAAGGAAACAAAAATACACCGAATACTACAGTTTGACGAATCAAAGTGGTTAAAGACATACATATACTTTAGGATATGTTGTCTGCTTTTTAATTTAGTCTTTTGGCTGTTACTTGTGATATGCAGGCTTCATAACCGCTTCTCCCAACTAAATTCCATGTTGTTTATTTCGCTCTTCGCGGCATAATACTTTGTTAGATACTGGGACCATACGCCGCTGGACATGGGGGAGGAAAATCTCTATGCCCACCGCCATATGCATGCCATCTTCGGGATGGTTAACATTATGTACTATTGATTTTATGAATATTGAGTTCTGCTCAACCCGGGGCTAGAGGGAGTAAGCGGTAGCTAGCATATTTCACTACCGTTCATGAACAGTCTCAATTAAACCGAGACTGCAATATTTTGTATGTGTTGTGTGCGGCCGTTTCCAAAGTTCCATTATCCTATTCTTTTAATACTGCCAAGAGAACAGCTGGTAAAAATGCTTATGAAAATGTATTTGCCATAAACAGAATAAAAGAACGATTAGTTTTAAATCGTCCTTGTTATGTTGGTATGTGTATTTTTGATTCGTCAAAATATT
Organism: Cyrtodaria siliqua; assembly: GCA_037043455.1. NCBI lineage: Eukaryota > Metazoa > Mollusca > Bivalvia > Adapedonta > Hiatellidae > Cyrtodaria > Cyrtodaria siliqua. The sequence continues at coordinate 54,292 of JAWPHD010008780.1, forward strand.
TGATGTATGATTTTCATTACAACTATATCAAAAACAAATATGATAAAAAAGCTAAATTATTATTTACTGACACGGATTCCTTGTGCTACGAAATAAAAACAAAAGATGTGTATGCAGACTTTTACAAGGATAAAGAACTTTTTGATAATTGCGATTATGATCCAAAAAGTAAGTTTCATTATAATGATAATAAAAAGGTTATTGGCAAAATAACATGTATTGTAATTAAAAGAATATTTGTTTAGCTGAAATTTATAACTAAGGGCCTTGAAGCTTTAAAAGATACATATTTGATGTTAAAATTAATAGAGATAAGTTATTATTTGAGAAACAGGCAGTGTCCACTAACTTTACGGACATACCTTGTATATCTGCTATGGAACGAAACTCTAGGAGGAGTTATCCGGAAATGGACAATTTCCTTTATTTTGAATCAAAGGGCCGTAACTCATTCAAAAATCTTTGGACCTGAAAACCAAAACCACATCTTTACCTCACAAAGGAATACATGTATAAAGTTTCAAGCTGATTGAATACAAACTGTAGGTGTTAACCGGAAACAAAAGGGCAAAAAACAAACTTGAGAGCGAGTGACCCAAGGAACATGTACATGAAGTTTAGTCAACATTGAATAAGATGTTTCAGAGGAGATGTCATTTGAAATTTTTGCAATTTTTTTTTATTTATTTTTATTTATTTTTTTTTTTTTTTTTGCATACAACATTTCATTAAAAAACAATTACTACACAAATTTAAACAGCACATAACAGTGAAATTGCATAACACTGTTTAAATCATAATAAATATATTGTATGACTATATTTTAAGAGGTGTAATAGGAAGGAAAGGAAAAAAAGGTAGTATTAGAAGGGAATAGTGTAAGATAATAGATAATGAGTTTGCTATAGAGCATCGTTGGCCAGCCCACGTGTTGTTAATAGTTTTCTCCAAGTTTCTTCAAATTTATTAAGAGTATCATTTTTAAGGGCAGTGTACATTTCTATGTTAATCCTATTGTTCAATTTTCTTAAGAACGCTTCAAATTTCGGTATCTGATCTTTATATTTACATTTATATATGAATTGTTTACCCAACATGGTTATGTACGTGAATATTTTATCTCGTTCTCCAAAGTAAATATTGTATTTATTTAATTCGGTAATAATTTCTGTTCTCTCCATCCATAAACGGCATTCATTCCAGAAATGTTGCGTCCACATACATTCCCAGAATAGATGGTCTAAAGTCTCGATTTCCATATTACAGAATGTGCAAATGCTTGAAACGGCAAGTTGGCATTTATATAAAAAATTATTTGTGGCAATATTCCTATATATAAAATTGTACTGAAACATTTGTAAATTATTATCTTTACTACATCTGAATATGTTTCTATAAATGTACCTCCAATTCATAGCAGTATGTGAAAATATATTTCCCCACTTAATTTGGGATTTCTATTTTGCCTCATCTTTTAAATTATCTATTTGAACTTTTGTGAGATATTTACTGACAGAGTTTGAAGGCTTTCCCATAATGCATTCGCATAACGTTTTTTGTTTTAGTATGTTGACATTTTCTACGTTGAGTTCTTGCAACCATTGCTTTGGTATTGAAGATATAAGTTGGTGGTATTTTAAGAATTCTGTTGCAGGTATGTCAAAATCATTTTGGATTGAATTAAATGTTTTTAGTTTTCTATCAGTTGTATTATATATATCATGGATGCATACAATCTGTTTCTGTATCCAATACATATATATTAAGGGTCTACCATTGTGTTTTATATTGCTATTGTTCCACAATATTTGTTCATTTATATGTTTTGGGCTTTTTGTAAACTTAGCAGTAAACCACGCCTTCAAAATGTCATTTAAAATTGTGTTTTTAAATTTAAAGGTCATAATATCTGTTACATTTATATTACAGTTGAAAATTAAATTCCCACCATAGCGTTCGAGTTCTTTCATGTAGAATATTTTCCACGCTCCGTTATTATTTGGGTCTATTATTCTTTTTACCCATGATGCTTTAATGGAGGTTAAGTATATTCGTATATCTATCATTTTCAAACCACCATCTTCATATTGTTTTATCATTTCTCTCCTTTTGACTTTATCTCTTTTTGAATTCCAAATGAATTGAAAACATTTTTGATTTAGTTCTTTTAGTATGTACTCTGGTGGATTTGGAATTGTTGAAAAAAGGTACGTTAATTTTGGAATAATAATAGATTTTAAAACAGTGATGTTTCCTATTGTTGATAGTTAACGCCTTTTCCATTGATCCATACTATTGTAAAATTGTTTTAATCTATCTGTATAGTTAATTTCAAACATGTTCGCTGTTTTTGCATGAAAAGTTATGCCAAGTGCCTTTGCCGATTCAGATGTCCATTTTATACGGTTTTTTTTACTATAAATTAAGTCATGTTGCGTTCTAAGTGTTCCTGCTCTTAATGTTACACATTTGTTGAGATTTAATTTTAGGCCGGATATATGTTCAAACTCTTCAAAAACGTTTAGCATAGCGTTGTAACCTTTTTCAGACCCGTTTAGTAAGATGGTCGCGTCATCAGCAAACATTGTGTGTTTTATCTCTTGATCATTTACTTTTATACCTGCAATATCTGTATCATTACGTATGGATATTGAAAGTATTTCAATTGCTAAAATAAATATATAAGGAGAAAGTGGGCAGCCTTGTCGTACACCTCTTCTCACATTAAAAAATTCTGACATGTAGCCATTATTTATAATAGCACTTTTTGCATTACTGTAAAATAACTTGATCCATTGTATAAACATAGGACCAAATTTAAAAAATTCTAAAACTGAGTATATATAATCATGTCCAACACTGTCAAAAGCTTTTTCAAAGTCAGCAAAAAACAGTAGGCCAGGAAGCTCACTTTCTTCCAAATATTCAATAATATCGAACAATAATCTTATATTTTCTCCTATGTAGCGTCCTTTAATAAAACCAGTCTGGCTATTATGAATTATCTTAAATAGAACTTTTTTTAATCTATTTGCAATAACCTTTGTTGCTATTTTATAGTCAACGTTTAATAATGTTATTGGTCTCCAGTTCGAGATGCTAGTTAAGTCTTTATTTCCTTTAGGTATTAAGCTTATTAAACCTTGTTTCTGAAGTTCAGTTAAATTTCCGTTTTCAAACGAATAGTTTAATGTATTTATTAGGCTGTATTTTATTTCAGACCAAAATAATTTATAGAACTCAACACAAATCCCATCTGAACCCGGACTTTTCCCATTTTTCATATCTTTTATTGCGGTTTTACAGTCTTCTTCCGTTATAATGCCTTCACAGTAAGCTTTGTCTTCATTTGATAATTTACCAACATTATTTTGAATAAAATTGAAATTCGGTTTTACTTGCTCCCTTTTTTGATAAAAGTTTTCAAAATATTGACGTTCTGCATTTAATATATCTTTTTGACCAGTAAGTACTTGTCCATCTATGTTTAATCTGTTTATTACTTTTCTTTCTGCTCTGTGTTTTTCAAGACTCATAAGTAGTTTAACATTTTTTTTCTCCACTTTCTAAATACTGTGCCTTTATTCTAGTTTTTATTCCATTTGTCTTCTTTTCATAAAACTTATTTAATTCCTCTCGTTTTGTATTTATTTGTTCTAAAATTTGGGTTTCGTTGAGTTCTGAATATTTGTGTTCTAACTCTTCAATTTCATTTTGAATTTGTTTACAGCTTTCGTCCTCCAATTTCTTTTTTTTTGTTGCATATTGAATAGTGTTATTTTTGATAGTACCTTTAACCAGTTCCCATGTAGTGTTTGGGTTTGCCTCTTTATTAAATTCTAAAGTTTCATTTATTCCACGTTTTAATTTTGTTTGATATTCATTATCGAGTAATAAACTTGAGTTCAGTTTAAAGTATCCAGGACCCCTTGGTGTATCTTGCAGTTGTATATTAATGCTAGATATTGAGTGATCAGATTTATAGCTACTTCGAATGCCTGCTCGAGTAACGCAATTCATAAGATTGCTTGAGATTAAAAAATAATGTAGTCGACAGAAAACTGTCGGTCGTGTATTTGAATGCCAAGTATATGTTTGTTTTGTAGGGTTAAAAATTCTCCATACATCATTCATTTCATACGAGTCAATCATATGTAATAGTTTTGCGCGACATTTTTTATGCGTATCAATATTTCCCCCCTTTTTATCCATAGTTGGGTCTAAGACTAAGTTAAAATCGCCTCCTATAATAACAATTTTATCCTCATTATGTTGAAGGTGTGTTTCTATTTTATTAAATAAAACTGGGTCATCGTTATTCAATCCATAAACATTTATTAAAGTTATGTCTTTTCCGTTTATGTTTGTATCTATTGCAAACAGCCTGCCTATAACTATTTCCGTTGAATTTAAGATATTAACGTCTAAGTTTTTATCGAATAATATACCTATTCCCTCGCTATTTGTGCTTTGGCCGCTAAAATACGTTTTTCCGTCCCATTCATTTTCCCATAATTCTTTCAAATTTTCTTTAAAATGTGTTTCTTGTAAAAAACAAATATCGGCCCTGCTATCCTTAATCCAATGGAAAATTTCGTTACGTTTTTACTTGTTGCCTATGCCCTTAACATTATATGATATTATTTTAAATGTCATTATTGGATGATACCATGGTTTGTACAAGACCCTCCCTACCAAACTCAAGGAAATATAAGAAGAAAGAGGATAATATAGTAGTGTTTAGAAGAAGCATGGTTGGTGTAATCGGAATTTTTCTCTTTTTTTTTTTTTACAAAGGATGATAATTGAATATATATATATATATATATATATATAAACATAGATAAACATAGAGCGGCACCTGCCAAAATATTCTAAAAAAACAACAGTCGTCGTATCCAACTTTACGGATTACACAGGGGTAATTTAAATCATAAATAATATATGTATGCTACCTAGAAGAGTAACATATTTTTAGATAACCTGATAACTCTTCACTATTATTTATAAACAGCAGTTCCAAAGTTGACAATAGCCGGACATATTAATTATTGATACATTAAGTATTAATTATTATAGCATATTATAACACATTGCTAAATAAATTAGAAAGAACCCACATTAACTTAAACATGTTAAACGTTCCTCATGTGCTATATTCCAAGTATAATTATATTTACACAGATATACTTTTTTAATTTAACAAGCAGATACATTTTTAAGTTGATACTAAATAATAAACCATTGTCTACATCAGCGACATATATTAAAGAAACCTCTCTCGTTGCCTTAACACCGCTACTATATATATTCAGCAAAACATCAGATTTTCAGGCGTACATTCTTATCCATCAACAATGTGTTATCACTGATTTAATTTAGAAAAAGACACTGAAAAACGTACACAGCAGTACAGAAATGATCAACATAATATTTTTATGTAACAAGCTAGTTAACCAATATTTGCACACACAGGTTATTTTCGAAAGACCAACATTTTGTCATATAGAAAAAAACATTCTTTCATAAACATCAGCATTGCTGAAAATACAACAAATACACATTCATACATACATCTTAATTCGCATAGCCTCTACTGGTTTACATGTTTTTAATAAAACTGAGAGAAAGTAACATACTCAATTCATAAATTCATAGGCGTATATAGTATAGCCTTTGTAATAAGTATCCTATGTACATACTTGCATATAACGTGGAGACAATGGAAGCAATATAAGTTTATGATTGAGACACATGATGCAGATGTATCGATATGCATCTTAATACTTGTAGAACAAAGACAACCCGTTATAAAGTGTATATACTATTCGATGTGTCCTATATTTGTTCATCATTACTAATATTGTTTATTGTTTTATTTTTATTAAGGATGCGTGGTCTAGATAGAGCGTCGAACCCAGGATCGGGGTGTCGTGTGTTGAGTTCTCACCAGGACCATGTGTTGTGTCCTTGAGCAATTCACTTTATCCGCATTTGCTTAGTTCTGGTCCTACTTATTTCTGGTCCTACTTAGTTCTGGTCCTACTTAGGAAGACATCGGGCGTGATTTGTGCAAGTTGCAAGAACTTGTTTCGCAATTCATGTAAAATAAATAAGTTTAAAACTAGTAATGGCAGCCATATTGGATTTTGGGCGCCGACAAAAACACGTAAAGTGGCACCACTCAAGGAACAATGTGGTCTACCCTTACCCTATCTAATTTTTTTATTGAAATACTGAATGCAGATTTAGAATAGCTGTCATTTTTATACATTTCTCTCTATAACTCAATGTAAACTTTGCATCCTTCTTGAATATTTTATGAGAACAAAAAACACAAACTTGAGAGTGGCTGACCCAAGGATCATGCATATGAAGTTTGGTCAACTTTGGATAAAGAGTTGCAGAAGAGAAGTGGTTTGAATTTTCCCATTTTTTTATATTCTTATGGGATGCCGAGTTGTCCGTCGTGCGTCCGTCGTCCGTCCGTTGTTAACTTTTGTCTTTTTAAGACGATAGGGCCTTCATTTTCATGAAAGCTCGGACAAGTTCGAAAACCAGCCAAATCGGACCAGTAACAGCGGAGTTATGGCTCTTGATTTAGTTAAAAATGCTATATTTTGCATCTTTAAGACGATATGGCGTTCATTTTTTATCCGATCTTTGCCAACCTTTACCAGATTGTTAATGTCAATGATAACTCAGACAAGTTCAAAAACCAGCCAGATCGGACCAGTAACAGCGGAGTTATGATTCTTGGTTTAGTTAAAAATGTTGTATTTTACCTCGTTAAGAGGGCCCCCATTTTTCATCCGATCTTTACCAAACTTTACCAGATTGTTAGTGTCAATAAAAGCTCGGAGATGTTTGAAAACCAACCAGATCGGACAAGTAACAACGGAGTTATGGCCCTTTATTTAGTTAAAATGCAATATTTTCCATCGTTAAGACGATAGGGCCTTCATTTATCATCTGATCTTTACCAAACCTTAACAGATTGTTAATGTCAATAACAGCTCAGACAAGTTCGAAAACCAGCCAGATAAAACCAGTAACAAGGGAGTTCTGGCCCTTGATATGACTTAAAAATGCTATATTTTGCCTCATTAAGACGATTGGGGCTTCATTGTGCATCCGATCTTTACCAAACTTTATCAGATTGTTAATATCAATAAAAGCTCGAACAAGTTCGAAAACCATTTATATCGAACTAGTAACAGCGGAGTTATGGCCCTTGATTTAGTTTAAAATGCTATATTTGCCTCGGCAAAACGATATAGCCTTCATTTTTTATCCGATCTTTACTAATTTTTACCAGATTGTTAATGTCAATAAAATCTCGGGAAAGTTCGAAAACCAGCCAAATCGGACCAGTAACAGCGGAGTTATGGCCCTTGATTTCGTTAAGTATGCTATATTTTGCCTTGTTAAGGCGATAGGGCCTTCATTTTACATCTGATCTTTACCAGACTTTACCAGATTATTTTTGCGTTTATTATTTGTGTATGACTGTATTTTTTTGATTTATTTATTTATTTATTTATTTATTTATTTTTATTATTTTTTCTCTACTGGCAAAGTTCGAAAACCAGCCAGATCGGACCAGTAATGGCGGAGTTATGGCTCTTGATTTAGTTAAGAATGCTATATGTTGCCTCTTTAAGACGATAGTCACTCGCTTCATTGATGTTTTATAGAGTTTAATAACCAGTGTTTTTGAAATACGGAAAATATCTCCCTCGGTAGAGAAATGGCCCCGATATAAGAACGATTACGAAGCACGAGTTTTTATATCGGGGCCATTTCTCTACCGAGGGAGATATATTCAGTATCTCAAAAACACTGATTATTAAACTATATATTACATAATTTAAAATGATATTTTATTAATATGTCTAATGATTCACGCCTTTTTACACCAGTTTGCACGATAACGCCAAGACGACGTTACGTCATACAAACAAAACAAGTGGAACAGGAACTCTTCGTTAATTTCCGTAATCGTTATTTCCTAGTTGCGGAATCTGACGAAGACGTCCGTAAAATAATCGGAAAGACATTTGGCATTCCCGCCACTGACGGAAAAGGCCGAGCAATGTTCCGTACTGTGGGAGATATTTCCCAGTAGAGCTAGCTTTTCTATTCCAAGTATTTACTATACAAATCACATACAAATATGTAATATAAGAGCCATATTAGCCAGAAGAGCATCCTCTTGTTATTGATAATGGCCATATTGGATTACGGGTGGCGACAAAATCACAAATCTGAAAGGGCACCACCCAAAGAACATTGTGACCAAGTTTCAATAAAATCTATTCAGCGGTTTCAGAGAAGTCATTTGTAGAAACGTTGCTATTTTTAGTAATGGCAGCCATACTGGATTTTTGGCAGCGACAAAAAAAACATATCTGAAGTGGCACCACCCATAGAACAATGTGGTCCACTTGTATTGGAATACTGAATACAGGTTTAGAGTAGCTATCAGTTTTATACATTTCCTTATATAACGCAATGTAAACTTTGCATCCTTGTGGCAGCCATCTTGACTATTTTATGAGAACAAAAAACACGAACTTGAGAGAGGCTGACCCAAGAAGCATGCATATGAAGTTTGTCAACATGGAATACAGGGTTTCAGAGGAGATGTGGTTTGAAATTTTCCCAATTTTGATCTATTTTAAGTAACAGCGGCCATATTGGATTATGGGCAGCAACAAAAAACACAAATCTGAAAGGGAACATTGTGACCAAGTTTCAAAATAATCTGTTCAAAGGCGAACGGTTTCAGAGAATAGTCATTTAAATAAATATTTATATTTTTAGTAACGGCAGCCATATTGGATTTTGGGCGGTGACAAAAACTACTCATCTGAAGTGACACCACCCAAGGAACAATGTGGTTCAAGTTTATTGAAATACTAAATGCAGACTTAGAGTAGCTGTCATTGTTATACATTTCCCTATATAACCCAAGGAACATTGTGACCAAGTTTCAATAAAATATGTTCAGCAGTTTCAGAGGAGTCATTTGAATTAATTGTGGACAACGACGGATGACGATGGACAACTGGCTACAGAAATAGAAGGGTTTCAGTAGGCTTCATAAGGTCTCACTAAACAGTTATTTCCCTTGCCAGTCGCGGTAGGAACTTTCTGGAGCTTAAAAAAAAGATCTGTGTTATTCGGTTCTTGCTTATTTTTTAAAATGTGCAAATATTTTCTCTTTTTTTGTTGCAGGTGACAAGAATGGGACAAGTTCATGATTTCATACAGGTTAGGATATGCCTGAATGTTCCTGAGCCCAGATCTGAGAATCTAATACTGGGTAGTGATACATTTGAAAATGTCAGTGAAATGGACAAATTCAAGAGGGTCTCTTCAAACTATTGATATTAAAAAAAAAGCAAATTGGTCAACCCCGTGTTTTTTGTTGGATATTTCGTGCAACAGACATCAAGTTTCACAAAGAAAATATTTTTAAGAAAATTCATTAAGTTCTACAGTGGTCCAGAGGGGTCCTGCTACATATGCAGAGCTATGTAAAATTAACTGTGTTGTGAGACGTAAAGTGAAGTCATTTGACCATTGACACTTATGAAGCCTTCTGAAACCCTGCTATTTCTGTAGCCAGTTGTCCATCGACAACCGTCGTGAAAGACGTGGTCATATTGGAACAGTGCAAAATACAAGTTTTCAACTGATAAAATCACTGGCCATGTAGTGATAAAGACAGCTACAAACACACTTTAAAGGGAGTACATCAGGCTTTTCAAAGAGGTCTAGAGGTCCGACTTAAAATTGACAAATAATGATATTTTCTATTTTAAAGCGCCTAAACATAATGAATGATCCTACAAATGACCCCTTAGTTACAAGGAAATTCATTCTGTTCAGTAATACGTGCTATTCTAGGTTACGCACCAGGGTTAATTTCAGCATGTTATACCCGATTCCTTCCAAGCTATATGGTGTATTCGAAGTTTAAACCTTAACAATATGGTTCGAACATCATATTTTGATGGATATAAGTGTTTTATCATGAATTGGAACATTTTTATAATTTAAGATAATTCTAGAAAAATCCTGATGTACTCCCTTTAATACCAAACTTTCTAAAATGTGTGAAAATTGAAGACCAAGTCATTCCTTTCTTTAGATTTGATTGAAAACTGATTTCTGTTTCTGAAAGTTTCTTTAGTACCATGTTGTTGGCCATTGTTGTTGTTATCTCGTCATACCAAGATTTTGCGAGATTTTACGAGATGTTTTTGTGTGTTTTTGTGTGTTTTTTTTGCAATTTTACAAAACGTTCAACATACACGTGTAAATAAATTTGACTGAAAGCACAAACTAAATGAATTTTGTACACGTTTGTAGTTTTGGACACATTCTGATACATTGTAACATTATGGTTTCGAGACTAATGATTTGGCGTAGCGGCGATCCCTCAGGGGCCTATGAATCTTTATGTGAGGAAGCTATCCAGCTGGCTTGCGGAACGTCGGTGGTTCTACCCAGGTGCCCGCCCGTGCACGAACATTGCCCGGAGGGGCATTTGGGGTCTTCCTCCACGAATGGAAGCTGGAAAGTCGCCATATGACCTTAGCTGTTGATGCGACTATAAAATCCAATTCAATTCAATTGGCGTAGCGGGAAAATGTGTCAAACTACTGTCAATTTGTAGTAAACAGTAAACAAAATAACCAATTAAAATACACTGTTGATAAGGCTTCTGTTATACCTAGTGGTTACTCAACCATGTGATATGCCTTATCGATTATTTGAGGTATACTACGCGTTGTTTTTACCTTTAAAGGAACTGCCTTGCAATAACTGTCACAAGCTGTAACAAGAGGTCAACGACCTTGAAGCTCTACTGGCAGGTTCAGATAGCTAGATCAGCATTCCTGTGAAGTTTCATGAAAATCTTTCCAGTAGTTTTAGGGTAGTCGTTACAAGTTGTTATATATAACTCTATGTAAACAAAGATGACCGCTGGCAACCATGTTTATCGAATCAAAATAATTTTCAACAAGGACCAACATCATGTCATGCTGATCATTTTAGAAAAAGTCCCATATCGATATCACTTATAGTTTTCAAGAAGTAGTCGCTACAAACTTGTTTTTTAAAAATCTATTTTTAGCAGTGGCGGTCATCGAATATTTCCGGCCAACCTGAATGCTAGGACCAAGAGCTAGATATCAAAAGCAACATTCCTGTGAAGTTTCATGAAAATCCATCAGGTAGTTTCATAGGAAAGTTTACGGACAGACAGACGGATACCGCACCACGGCATAAGCTCTGCTGATCTCTGATCAGTAGAGCTAAAAACAGCGGGGAACCACGCATGTCTAGGGATGCTATAAACTAGCGGCGCCTTTGTAGGCATGTCGGATGCTAATTAAACCATACCAGGGAGAACAAGGGTGATCTCGGACTCATGCTTTAACCCAAATTGCTCAGCTGTGCATCATAAATACGCTTCAGAACCCGAGAGTACGCATCAACTGAAAACCCTGAAATAGCTCAGATGAGCTAAACAAAAAATGCTAAAACAGACTAGACTGTCAATGATGTTTTTACTAGATTTACTTCATTTTGTAATATAGCAAGCTCATCCAAAGTGTTCCTTCCCTTTCTAAATCCAGATTGAAAGAGTTTAATCATATTTTTAGTTTCAAGCAGATATTTTAAACGTGCCTTCACCATCCCTTCCATTAGTTTTCTTGGATGGGATGTAAGGCTAATCAGTCCACATGTGATAGGGGCATTGATCTGACTCGAACTGTGCCAATTAGACTTAAACATATCACAGTACTCTTACCGGACCGATTTGAAACCACTAAAGATCCCAGAATAGTAATCTCAAAAACAAAAATCTTAATTGTAATACATGTATCTAGAAAAGGTAAGTGACTAGAATCCAACAAATGGATATTTACAGTTGTTGTCTTTCAACAGCTACTGAAGGCATACATTTGAACCAAATTGCATGAAATTCACGGTATTCAACAGGATTGATTTTTCTTCACGCACGTACCAAATTGTTCATACAAAACAGCCCGTATACTTTACTTCAAGCGACCAAACAGAGAAAATTGTGACAATATTCCAAGTAGGACAAGTCATGGACGGATGCCTCCACGCTGTATCACCCTATTGTATAGAAGTGTTAGGGCCATTTTATTACAAATTGTCGTCTTGAACAAATAGCTTGGAATAGTGGTGTTTCAGGTACCAAAATAAGGTCACTGCGACCTTGACCTTGACCTGTGACCTCTGTCATAGAAAATGATTGTCCGGACCGTATTTTCAATACTATAACACTTAGAGATACCAAACTTGGTATGTGAATACATCTTGGAATAGCGGTGTGTTGCGTACCAAAATAAGGTCATTGTGACCTTGACCTGTGACCTCTGTCATACATAATGCTTGTCTGGACCGTATTTTCAATACTACAACACTTAAAGATACCAAACTTGGTATGTGGATACATCTTAGGGTTAGCGGTGTGTCGCGTACCAAAATAAGGTCACTATGACCTTGACCTGTGACCTCTCTCTGTCATAGAAAATGCTTGTCTGGACCATATTTTCAATACTATAACGCTTAAGTGATACCAAACATGGTATGTGCATACATCTTGCGATATCGGTGTGTCGCGTACCAAAAAAAGGTCATTGAGACCTTGACCTTGACCTGTGACCTCTGTCATAGAATATGCTTGTCCGGACCGTATTTTCAATAATATAACACTTAGAGATACCAATCTTGTGATGTGGATACATCTTGGGATAGCGGTGTGTCGCGTACCAAAAGAAGATCACTGTGACCTTGACCTTGACCTTTGACCTCTGTCATAGAAAATTATTGTCCGGACCGTATTTTCAATTCTATAACACTTAGAGATACCAAACTTGGTATGTGAATAAATCTTGGGATATCAATGTGTCGCGTACCAAAATAAGGTCATTGTGACCTTGACCTGTGACCTCTGTCAGAGAAAATTCTTGTCCGGACCGTATTTTCAATACTATAACACTTAGAGATACCAAACTTGGTATATGAATACATCTTAGAATAGCGGTGTGTTGCGTACCAAAATAATGTCATTGTGACCTTGACCTATGACCTCTGTCATAGAAAATGCTTGTCCGGACCGTATTTTCATCACTGTAACACTTAGAGACACCAAACTTGGTGTGTGAATACATCTTGTGATAGCGGTGTCTCGGAAATCAAAATAAGGTCATTGTGATCTTGACTTTGATCTTTGACCTCCATCATAGAAACTTTCTGGAAAATGTTTGACTGGGCCGGTGGGGGATTATGGATTACCCTGCAATTCTTGATGCTCTTGTTCTAACTTGTCCAGTCGGGAAAGTACCCGTTAAAACTACTTGTCCTCACCAAAGAAGTCCTTGTCCTGACCAAAGCTCTATTTAAACAAGGTAGATAACTAAAAAAGAGGTCAATGACCTTGAAGCTCTACTGATAGGTTTTTGATAGCTAGATCAACATTCATGTGAAATTTCATGGAAATCCGTCAAGTAGTTTCATAGTAGTCGCTACACGCTTTTACTATGTAAACAAAGATGGCCACTGGCAGCCATGTTTAACGTTGAATCAAAATAATTTTCGGCAATGACCAACCTCATGTCATGCTGATCGTTTTATAGAAAGTCCCATATCAGTATCACTTATAGTTTTCAGGAAGTAATCGCTACAAATTTGTGGGTTTTTTTCAATTTATTTTTAGCGGTGGCGGCCATCTTGAATTTTCGGCCGGCCTGACATTTTGCTAGGATCAACTAGACATCAAGAGTAACATATCTGTGAAGTTTCATGAAAATCTGTCGAGTAGTTTTAGAGGAGTAGTCGCTACAAGTTTTTATTATATAAGTCTATGTAAACAAAGATGACCGCTGGCGGCGAGGTTTAATGTAGAATCAAAATAATTTTCGACAAGGATCAACATCATGTCATGCTGATTATTTTAGAATAGGTCCCATATCAATATCGCTCATAGTTTTCAAGAAGTAGACGCTACAAACTTATTTTTTAAAAATCTATTTTTAGCCATGGCGGCCATACTGAATTTCCGGCCGAACTGATTTGATTGCTAAGATCAACTATATATCAAGAGCAACATTCCTGTGAAGTTTCATGAAAATCCGTCAAGTAGTTTCAGAGGAGTAGTCGCCACAAGATTTTCTTATATAACTTTATGTAAACAAAGATGGCCACTGGCAGCCATGTTTAAGGCTGAATCAAAACAATTTTTAAAAGGATCAACATCATGTCATGCTGATAATTTTAGAAAATATCCCATATCAATATCACTTATAGTTTTCAAGAAGTAGTTGCTACAAACTTGTTTTTTAAAAATCTATTTTTAGGCATGGCGGCCATCTTGAATTTCCGGCCAACCTGCATTTCTGCTAGTATCAACTAGACACCAAGAGCAACATTCCTTTGTTCACTTGGCTTTGACATGCTACAGGTTATTATTGATATTTTCATGCATTGTTTCTTATTTATTTAAAGGGTATTTGTCATTTACTTTACTTGCTATGATATGTGTTTGAAGTATAATACTTAGCGCCATTTTCTTTATTTAATATTCGGTATATTAACCTTATAATTACCTATACATAATAGCCAAAGAATAGTGTGAATGTTGACATAAGGACACTGTTAGTGTGTCTTCTAGACCTGATAAGTATCCAGTCTACGCTAGGGTCGTATTTTCTAGGAGAAAACCTCGTTCGAGGTTCCTGGTATGAAATTATTTATTATAAATGAACACTGAGATTATCGGGAGCACATCTATATAGGACAGATTCATATAGGGAAGTTGTTTATTCAAGTTAATCAGGGAGAACCTTTGTCAAAGGCTCCTAATAAGTGTTACATATTTGCTGAGGTATATTGATTTATATAGTTTGTTTGTTAATAAAGTGCTAGAATGGGTTTATGATTCACTTGCATATTTAGACTTATAAAAACTTACTCTAGTAAATTTTCGACTTTTCCTGAAGTACAACAATCCACACCCCGTGTACGAACCTGAGAGAAAGTAGCCTCTCCCTTAGGGATATAGCACCGCTGTGTAGTATTACCTCTAAGTGACGATGATGGGGGTCATTGTCGTACCGGCTACTACAAAAAGGCACCCGGGGTACATTTATGTATACAGAAACATACCCGAAAATCATCGAAATCCAGAAAGGCCCCCACATATACATAAATGTACCCGTGACAAAATACAATGTTGTAAAACGCGGTCGTAACGCTTTCTGATACTTCACGGAAACGAAACTTTCATTGTTTAGAAAGTTTAATCGATTCACTTTTTAAAAGCCGCTAGCAGTTGCCTCCGCCTTATAGGAATGCAGTTGGTCTAAATATTTGACCAACTCTTCTTGAATACAGTATGCATATTTGTTTACTTTTTTGAGCGGGGTTTAATGATTTACACGACAATACGTTCTGGATTTTATTACTAACTATGGCAGCCTAAATATGTTTTAAGAACAATAGCGCAATAGTTAATGATAAACAATATTGTTTAAGCAGTTGTTTTTGTTTCAATTCCGCCAATGAGACTTTGTTTGTCCGGGTACGTTTCTGTATATTTGGGGGCCGTTATGGAATTTAAAGATTTTCGGGTTCGTTTCTGTATACATAAATGTACCCCGGGTACCTTTCTGTAGTATCCGATACGACAATGACCCCATCTGATGTGACGCTGCTCAAGCCTGGCATAACTTGCCAGTTAGTTCGTCCTACAGACATACCCATACACACATCAACATCGCTGTGCCCGGTTGCCCATAAGTGACCGGACAAGGCATTGTTCTTTTTGAGCATAACTGGTCTTAGGCTGGTAATGCTCATTCGTGCGTCACATACCCACACACTCAGTCACACATTCAAAACGGCTACAGTTGGAAATAACGTTCTCCAACTATGCACACGTGCAAATACTTAGGAGTGGTTTTTCACGATAAATGCAACTATACTTATAACGCCGAAGCGTTGGTAAAAGGTGGCGGTCGAACTTTAGGATATAAATTCATAACATAAAAGACATAGGGTTTAATTCTTTTGAAAATCTGTACAACTCCTGTGTAGTCCCCATATTAGACTATTGTTGATATCTGTACAACTCCTGTGTAGTCCCTATATTAGACTATTGTTGTACAACTCCTGTGTAGTCCCCATATTAGACTATTGTTGTACAACTCATGTGTAGTCCCCATATTAGACTATTGTTGTACAACTCCTGTGTAGTCCCCATATTAGGCTATTGTTGTACAACTCCTGTGTAGTCCCCATATTAGACTTGTTGTACAACACCTGTGTAGTCCCCATATTAGACTATTTTTAATCCATCTTGGGCTTTAAAACATTCCATTTAATAGATGTAACCGAGTGTTTATAAAGTGTTTTGATGATAAGATCAATTGATTTAACTATATTTATATGCTAAGCTGGCAAGCGCTCGTACTAACTGTTTCGTGGTGTACTATGTTGCGTACTGTGTTGTCTCTGTGTTTATTGTGTCGATATGGTGTGAGTGAATGGTTTAGAGTGTTTATCGAGGGATGAAAAGTTCTCACTGCATGCACGGGGTTGACACCCGATAACCCCTTATTGGCGCTAAAATTACTAATCCCGCCTTCCTATCTCTACCTACAGGGCATTCTACATCTAGCTTTCTTAGGGTAAGGTCGCGAGACCAAACTTAGCTATAGATTGATAGTTTTTAGATAGGCTTTGCCATATTATATAAGCTCTTATCTTTGAGCGTATTTATTGATAAACGCATATTATGGAAGCGATTCTGGTAAGACTGTTTTAAGTGTTTTTATAGTATACATGTATGTGAAATTTTGCATTTGCTGAATTGAGCCGTTTAGCTTATCTGATAGATTTTCACTTAGTTTTACCGTTGTTGTTCTTATATGTTTCAGGCTCAAAATAT
The DNA here is from genome assembly GCA_037043455.1 of Cyrtodaria siliqua. NCBI lineage: Eukaryota > Metazoa > Mollusca > Bivalvia > Adapedonta > Hiatellidae > Cyrtodaria > Cyrtodaria siliqua. Next base: position 71,291 of record JAWPHD010008780.1, read on the forward strand.
GGTTTGATTCGTATATTGCGAACCTGGACGAATGAATAAATAGTTTAAACATGGGAAGTTTTGTGTGTTAAATCTTGCACCCGAGACCCGGTTATATAGACAATGTGCAACATCGGAATATGAGGTTCTTCATGGGCGTTCACAGATTTACACCGACGCTAGTCATAATAGGAGACACGGGCTCATCGTAGATGGCCCTATATGATCAGATACTGGAACAGAATTTTACAATTTGACGCTAACAGGTTAACCAAACGAGTCTTTAAGGACTACTGGTCAGACATCTTTGAAAAAAAATCCAAAATGGATGAGGTATGGTTAATTGAAATGTTCATACAAATGCATATTATAGGCATGAACAATGTCAATGATATAATAGATGACAGTAATTCAACACTATTGATGTGAACATAATGTCAAAAAAAATATTTATTTGGCAGAAATAATGCCCTTTATTTTCGAAATGTTTAGTACAATTTTAAAGATGTTTTTTTTTATGTTAAATAAATTTGTCCATAGAATTGTCCATTTATCTAAAACTGGCACACGAGATATCATTTCTAAATTAAATACGACATGTTATCACATCATCCAAATTTCAAAGTCAATCACTTTAAAAAAAAAAAGCTATTCTTTCAATGGTATGTACTTTTAAAATAATCTCAATGCTGTAGTATGGAGGCACTGACGGATTTTAATTGTCAAACTATTATAAACGGCAACTATATTTTTGGATGTATTAAACACAACTGAGTGACTGTTGTGAATAGAAACATGGCAAAACAAGAGTAATTTATTATTATATTCGAATAAAACAGCACAAACTAAATAATAACATATGAATACGATCAAATGATCATGTGTATTATGTGTGTGTGTTGAAGAAACATGACGTATAAAGAAAATCTTCATTTTTAACAAGCCATGGATGATGTGATAACATGGCTTATTTTATTCAGAAATGATGTCTCGTCTGCACTCGCTGGATAAAGGGACTATTTTATGGACCAGTTTATTTCACATAAAAAACAATTGAGTAAAACTGTACCAAACTTTTCGAATAGAAAGCGCACAATTTCTTCCATATAAATATTCTTTCTAATATTATGTTCACATCAATAGTGTTGAATTACTGTCATGTACTATATGGTTGACATTGGTCGTGCCTAAAATGCGTTCATCGTTGAAAAATTTGCTTGACCACATCTCATCGATTTTGGATTTTTTGGATAAAGATGGCTGACCAATAGTCCTTAATATAGACCACGCTAACAGTACTACAAGATCAAATTGGTGTTGTGGCTTAAAATCCGTTATGTCTAAACGTAATCTGTTATAATCGTATGATAATCGTGCTATTGTTAATCTTGATATTGCCCATATAATGATCTTGAGTGTGACCTTGACCTTTATATTTAGTATGGTCATGTCGATGTTGACATGATGAGTATATATTGAAAGTTTGAAAGAAATATCAAGAAATGAGAAAAGTTATAGCCAACTTAAAGTTTTCGTGACGGACTGACGGACGGACAGACGGATGGATGACAAAGTGATCCCTATGCATCTCGACACAATAAAATGAATAAGAAACATATGCTGTCTTGATGGTTTACATATATATTGATACTCACCAGAAAATTGTCAGACCATGCATATCAAAATTTGTTTGAACTGGAACTTGATAAAAAGTTTGATATGTCTGTTGTAATGGTGACGTATAGGCACGGCGGGCCGGGTGTATTTCCGAAAATATCGGGTTACTTTAAATGGATGTTTTGCTTTGAGTTGTAACCACATTATGCATTTTGGGTAAGTCCATTTATAAGGGGTGTCCCTTTCAATGCATGCTTTCAACTAGCCTAGGACTATTTTAATTGAACTGTACATTGTTATTCGACGGCAGTTTGATAAGTGCACTGGGAGGAGAAGTAATTAATAGGAACAATTTTATTTTGTGAAGTACTATTGAAGTACTATGTTTAACAAATATTATCAATAAAACAGAACATATACTTCTTGACTTGTACATGGTACATCATAATTCAAATGGACATCAATATATAAACATGTTAATGATCACGTGATCACATATAAGACACACACGCGCGCATACTCAATCTCCCACACAAAGCAAATATTAATTAACAAAATAAATCAATAATATTGTAACTAGAGAATGAACTATTAGTCTTGTGATTAACAGATATACGAAAATTGTGTGCAAATATATATAAAAGAGTTCAAAAAGGGTTGTATATTCACAGACCGTAATAATTCAATGCACTTAAAGACATAAAGGCCTTTTTTAATAATAGTTTTTAACATACCCTTTTCTTAAATCAATATAAAACGGACATTTTAATTTGAAATGATATTCATCTGATGTTTCTATTTATGATATAGTATTCACATTATATTTAAAATAAATGTTATTTGTTTAAACTGTATATGCATGACTGTATCCTGTATGTAAACCTTGTTTGGGTGTAGTGTGTATGTTGCGTGTGTATAAATAATGATTACTATGAAATTAGTGCTTAAAACACGGCAAGTTATTTCACTGAATTTAACGGAGCGTCTATTTCTCGCGTTTTATTTGCATTTGACTTTATGCAGATTTGGATAATATAGAAAAATATTTATATATGAAATGAAACAAGAAATATCACTGTAAGTGATCAATGCCACCGAAGTGAACTTTGACCTCTAAGTATGACCTTGACCTTGGAGCGATGGACCATTATTTTATGCACGATACGTCATTTGGTTGTGGTGAGCACTTGTGCCAAGTTATTTTAAAATCCGTCCAGGCATGCACAAGTTATTGACCGGACACGATTTGACATTTGATCTCTAAGTGTGACCTTGGCCTTGGGGCCACAGACCTGTATTTTGTTCACGACACGTCGTCTTGTTGTGATGAGAACTTGTGCCAAGTTATTTGAAAATCCATTCATGAATGCCAGAGTTATTGACCGGACACTATTGACTTTTGACCTCCAAGTGTGACCTTGAAGACCAGGGTTTTGCGCGCGACACATCGTCTTGTTATGGTGATCACTTGTGTCAAGTTATTTAAAATTCCCTGCAGGGGTTGTGACGTTACGGTCCGGACACACAAATGCGTACCTGTTTTTGACCTATAAACTGCAAGTGTGACCTTGACATTTGAGGTACGGACCTGGGTATTGCGCGCGACACATAGTCTTCTTATGGTAATTACTAGTGCCAAGTTATTTAAAAATCCCTGCGGGGGTTGTGACGTTACGGTCCGGACACGAAATTGCGTACCTGTTTTTGACCTATGAACTGTGTGACCTTGACCTTTGGGGTACGGACCTGGGTTTTGCGAGCGACACATTGCCTTTTTATGATGATCACTTAAAGTCCAGACTCTATTGTGCCCATCGCGTCAGGTATACCCTGACGTGTTCGTTGGCGGACGGACTATAAACCTTAGAATTACACACACACACACATGATGATCACTTGTGCCAAGTTATTTAAAAATCCCTGCAGGGGTTGTGACGTTAAGATCCGGACACGCAAATGCGTACCTGTTTTTGACCTATGAACTGCAAGTGATCTTGACCTTTGAGGTACGGACCCGGGTTTTGCGCGCGACATATCGTCTTATTATGGTACTCACTTGTGCCAAGTTAATTGAAAATTCATGCAGGGGTTTTGAAGGAACAGTCCGGGCACGGAGCCAACCAACCTCTATGTGGGATGAAGTGAATAATGTGGAATTACGGAATCACTACATACATGTATGTACCATATATGCATCCCGACTGATGGTCCCGCGTAAAAGTGGTCTCATAGTGAATATTTCTTCCGCAGCAGGTCTACGTTACGGGTTCAATGTTACCTACGGCATAGGAAAAGAAGCATGTGATCGCATGGCGGCAGATTGTGCATTTGAGCTCAGGTGCTACAATGTTGCTTTCGTTAGCCTTTAGCCCGGACCTGTTGGTACAGAAAAGGTTCAGGTCATGTCACGTGACCGTATTGAAAATCCAAACAAGTATTCGTCTAGCAGAACAGTTCCTAAAATAATGCCGTAAAATGAACAAAGTTTACAGTTGTTTGAAAATTGTGAAACGCCCGAGTTTTCAGGACAGTATATTGCCAAATTGGGAATGGATCCAAAATTAATGCAAAAGTCTATAAAGGTTTTGTTCACGTGTGATTTAGGACGCGAGTATGAACTGCACGACCAAGATGGGCACATGCAACTTGACTTTAGGCAAGTCAACACATAGCTCAGATATGTCGGTTTCTCTCATACAGCATGGTTTGTTCCAGACTTCATCAGAATACCAAAGTGGATCATGTTCATGTCAGCAAAAAAATTATACCGAGACTGATGCATTTAGAAAAACTGCAAACTGTGTTTTTAAACTCTTTTAAAATGGACAACACAAGCATTATCAAATAATTGTTTAATGATTTACAAAAGATGCAAACATATGGTTTAAACGTGTTTTATTTCAGCCTTTTCTTTTGTGCAAAATATATAGTACAATACATAGTTAATATGATTGGAACGAAAGAAAAATCTTATAAAGTTCCTTTCATTACCATTTGATATAAAGTATTTTTCGTTTCAAATACATTTCAAATTCATAAATTAAGCAAGCGTATCTGAAAAGTTGTACATAGCATACTTTTTTGGTGTACTAATAACTTCTCATAATACATTTTTGGTGTAATAATTACTTCTCATAAGTATATATCGACGCGGTTCTCACCCTGTTCTCCCCGTGTGGTTGCCGGGGTATAATGCAACCACTGCAAATCCTGCTTGAGGCAGAGGGATTGGACACCCCGCCCTCATCCTACTTCATGTTCATTTTGTTATTTTTATCATGCTCATTCAAGATCTTCATCGTGATAACGTGTATGCAAACTAAGCAAACGTAGCTCTATCGTAAATGGAGTGTCTACTATAGAATTTGCAGCAACATTGCAGTTCTGTAGGGTAGAAGTTTCTAGGCCCATTCTCCATATTGTATCTTAATGTAGATGAAGGATGAGCCTGGCATGTTCATTCGTGTTAGGCGCCATATAACATGTCATGTGTTGGGCGCCATATTTACCCAAGGTTCATATTGACCGACTAGATTTTGAGTTCGTGACCCAAACAATCCGGCAAATATTCGCATTTTTTCATCAGATCATATAAAGTTTCTGCTGGCATAGAACGTTACAGTGCATTACCAGCGCTTTTCATGTATTTACTAGCACGCATATGGCATATAATATATTTACATGTTAAATACAAATATAACTCACATATCATTATCGCAGCATACTAATGTTGATATTTTGTTTTAAAAAGTACGATAATGGACCTTTGGAAACGGCCTAGCGCGACACATACGAAATATTGCAGTCTCGGTTTGATTGAGACTATTCATGAGCGGTAGTAAAATATGATAGCTACCGCTCACGCCCTCTAGCCCCGGGTTGAGCAGAACATAATATTCATAAAAATCAACAGTACAGAATTTTAACCATCCCGAAGATGGCAAGCATATGGCGGTGGATATAGCAATATTTGTATCTTTATTTCATCCCCTATATCCAGCGGCGTATGGTCCCAGGATCTAATAAAATTGTATGCCCCGCAGAGCGAAATAAACAAAAAGGAATTTAGTTGGGAGCAGCGGTTAAGAAGCCTGCGTATCACAAATAACAGCCAAAAGACTAAATTAAAAAGCAGACAACAATATATCCTATGAGTGGTTAAACAATACCCAGAGACTTTTATCGGCCGGAGTAGGACAGCAGTACAAAGCAAGTACTCTCTTACTTGTGGGAAGCCAGAGAAACAAGAGGACAAACCGCTAAGGATGATTAAAACAATAGTATGTGTTTCAAACTTGTTTCAGTTGGCTATAAAAATCACGACTTAGGCCATTATATTGTCTGTCAGCTTAAGGCTAGTTTCTTGAAGCGCAAGTTTAAACGAGATTGACTGGGAACGTTCGGACTTTGACTTTTGCCAATGCTCTCAATGTAGCTTATTTGCGTAAGAGAGAAAGGGTAATTTTAATTGCAGGATTTTTCGGACACATGGTTTCAATTAGTCTTTTTGGCTTGCGAAGCGTACACCAGTATCCTTGGAGAAACTAGGTTGAGTTTCAAGCGCACGTCGAAGCTTAGAAGAAGACGTTGTTTCAAAAAGGCTAGTGTTGGAAACATAGTTTGAGACAATTGGGAAAGTTATTTGTCGCTGTATATATACTGGTTGCAAATCATTTACTTTAAATTACTTACGTGTTCATACAATTAAAAGCTGTATGAACTATATGCAATCACGTATGGCATGTAAGAATATACATGTGTAAGTATTAACAGTTAGCATGTTATGCGGACATGCAAATATATAATTGTCCTTAGTTAAAAAACCTTCTCCGAACAATGAAAAAAATCATTATACATGTATATTATAATTATTTGCCGTTTAATTTGAAGACTGAGTTTGACTGTCAACCATATATGTATATGTGTACGTATATCCTCATGGGCGGTCAGCCTAGTAGAAATTTGAAAATAAACTATTTCATGTAAAATCGTATTTTTTTAGCGGCGATATTTTGGCTCGGACCACCTGGCCCCCAAACTATTTTTATGAAGTATTTTATTGATAATATTTTTGTTTATATATTCTTAAAGCATATGTTATGCGCTTTATTTAGATCTGAAAATGAGTAAATTCTGTCTAAAAATGACAAAGCTTTTCGAAAACAGCTGTTGAATTTGCCGATTTTATAAATGTTACAAATATCAACCGACAGAATAATGCGTGTTATTAAAAGATAGTGACAGGACTGACAACAGTAAAATAAAACCAACACAGTGTGTTTCATTATGTATAATAAATACATAATACAAATAATGTACTTTTTGTTTTGTCATTCATTCATTATCACAGAAAACATATAAAACAATGTATTTAGATGCATATAACTAAAACAATACTACAATACTACATTATTTATAAGAGACTAGCTATTCATGTATGCTAAATATATCGAATGCAACAATCAGTAAAAAAAAGGTGTCCGTACAGGACGTATAATTGACAAACTAATGAAGTTAAATATTGTAACAAATTGTCATGTTACGATAATATGAAATATACCTTTAATACAAATTGGAACCTATTATGCCCCAATTGTATAGTAACTGTTAATATGTGAGCTCTGGCCAATTATGGGATTATTTGCTATGGTTCACTCTAGTATATTATTCAGTTAGTGTCAGTTGGGTATGATATTTGGAAGAAGTAAGATTGGTGAAATAGTAGCTGGAAGTGTGTGATAAAGGCCTGGTGAGTCAATCATTTTACATATGTTATTCAATGAAATGTATGATACGTGCTGTATTGTTTGTTGTCACTGATGTTTCCATACGCGATGCTATTTTGTAAATAATATTGCGAATGTAATAGGCGTAAAACTTAAGGCATAGTCAGACAAAGTTAATATTCTATTGTAGATATTCCTCCTTGGTTGTTGGGGTTAGAGTAGATGGACATATATACGGTTACCAGCATATCAACATACAGCTATAGAATGGCCTAAGACATGAAATTGATAGAGTTTATATATGTAGGAAGATGTTAGTACATGCTGTAACATTAGTGCGAGTGCCAGTGTAGAAGTCCAGGGATAATGAACTGTATACTTCATGATGCATCTTGGATTGAGAGTAGTGTACGATATCGGTATATAACGTGTGGGGTACAGTACAATTAGTGAAGTTTAGTTACTCACGACCATATTGCGATGACAAGATACAGGGTTATGATCTAGTGAACTGTATAACAATAACTGCTAAGAGCTTTCAACAATACAGTTGAACAATAACAGTGCATACTTTATCAGATTGACTTGAGTGATGTATCTACTTTGATTGTATTTAAATTGTGTTTTGGGACTTAATATTTTCCATGTTTGTTTCTCCCTTATCTTCATGCATACTTTTCCTTTCTATCTATCACTCCTAATAGTTATACATTTTGAAATATACTTATTATTACAACTTGACTTATCTGATTGGTCAATACTTATCCATATAAACAAATATACAGATACAACTCTGTTGCAAACATCACACCTACTATATTCATTGAGCTGGCTGTAGACCCCCTCCCACCACCCAATGAATAAATAAAATGTGAGACAGAGAAAGAGGGAGAGAGGGAGTTACGATATGTAAAATGTAAACAAAAAAAATACATTACCATTTGGAAGTTTCCAGAAATAAAGGTGCTATTATTTTACTTTTAACTATGATTTTTTTTTAATGTAATGCAATTCATTAGTTTAAGTAAATAAATAAATATAATGTCTAAAAAATAAAATACATATATAATAAATAAATATTTTAAAATGGTTCATAAATCAGAAAATAGTAATTTCGCACATTAAACTACTGGGAACTTATCCTTTATTGAAAATGTTTTGTTAGTGGTTATGGCATATTCCCTTTGTTAAAATGTATTCTGCTTTTGAGACAAATCCCAAAGAATAATCATATTTTGTCCCCATCCAATGTCATTTAGTCTTGCCTTATTCTTAGTAGTGGGACACAATACTAATAATACTAACTCTTATCGAAGACAGCCACAAAGGAAATGCATATATATATCATCACCCTACCGCCTATGTCTAATGTTCTTTGAGTATGACCATTGGAACTACGCCAGACACATTCCAGTTTATTTAATGACACCCTGACTCTTGACACAACCCATCCCCGGGTCAAATGAACTTCTCTAAAACAGGAGATTCAGTGTCCCCCCTCTTCCACAAGTCACATAACTATAAATAAACTATCAATCAACATACACATTTTCAGGATAACATCATTGGATTCAATAGAAAGTATGCAGCATACAGATAATACCATTGGTACTTACACGTCAATGTAGAGTAAAGCTGCTAGAGGCCACTTTCTAGAGATGCCAAATATGGCATCAGAAGTTATTTCTTCGTGCAAAGAACTGCACCCATCCAACAAAGAACAACTAGAAAGACTTGGGAAGAGCCACGGAATCTAGCATTGCTTTCACAAACCCCATTCCGAGTTGATATAAATGACTATGAGCTATAACTCCGATCGTCCGGTATTCCAGCTTAGAGAGAGGTTGCTGATGATCTATTACAGCATGACATATTTGTCAATGACTTGTTAATTGACACGCCGACCCGATCAAAAACACACTATATTTGGTCAATTGGTTCCCATATTGATCAGGTATCAGACAGATCTTAAGCTGAAGCTATCATATCCTCTAGGCTCTGTACCATGGTCCCTTGCAACAGACAATTCAGTTAGAACTGAAAAATCCAAATTGCTCTACTGCTTAGAAGTATCAGTTGAGCCAGCAACACGGCAACCTACTGAATATACTGTGTATGTGTGTGAAGGTAATGCAACACCTCACAGTCAGCCTCCAGTTCCTGGTATGTTTGACGATTTGGCAGAGCTGGTGTTTGACGTACATACCAAAGCACATTGAGTCGACTTTGTGACAGACATTTGCGTCCCTAGATCTATCAAGTAGTTTGAGTGCAAGAGGCGCGGTGATACCCCAACTTTCCTGTTGTCTGGGCCGAAAACGAGGACATTATTATCGTGATTTAAGAGTAATCACAATACGACACAATTCATTAATCTCAATTGCGGCCAATGGAAACAGACAGATATACACCAAACCTCCAAGACCATGAAACCTACTTTGTCTAGGAAATAATGTCCCCGGCTTACCATTGCAGATGACATATCTGTCATTGCTGATGATCAGTCAGATCTGTTTATATCATAGGAGGAATTAGACTGAACATATCCCTATCAATCCTCACCAACATCAGAAACAATCGTGGTGTGTTCTCCTGACACAGACATACTGATCCTGCTTTCAAAATGTGTTTCAGTAATACAACCGTAACTATGTCATGTTTGGCACTGGGGTGAGTAAAGATGTTGAATGTGAAATAAATTGTAGAGGTTAATGGGTATGATATTTGCTCTTTACTACCCACACTACATTGATTTACAAGCTGTGTTACAACCAATGGCTTTGTAGGGAAAGGCAGCAGCATGAATGTTCGGATGATCTTCAAAAACGAAAATACGGATATCACGGAGAGGATAGTGTGCCGCCTATATGGCAAACCTCTTTATACGGATGCGAAATATGTCTTTGCGAAAATTCAAAGGACACAACTAGAGCTTTTTGCCGCCGTGTCAATTTTCTATAATCATGCATTTGAACATGCACACGTTCAAATGTTTTTGTGGCACCATACTGACTAACATTAACCAGACCTATCAGACGCATAAACAAATGAGAGAAGATAAAGTTATTGAATTTGACTGGACTATTGTTGATATTGCATCACAATAGTTGGATGACATCATGTTCAAAGAGTCTGAAACTGCAGAAGGAAGCAATAATCGGTAGGAAGATATGGAAGTCAACAAACTGATTAATATTGAGTTTGAAGACAGTGATGACAATGTATAGAGGAATTATGAGCTCATATGATGTGATATATTTCCATGAGCATGCGTGCTATCTGATAGAGCTATACATTTATATTTGTTAGTAACGTAGGTCAAGTTCAATTCATTCTGTGAATATGTTGAAATTGATTAATGTGTTATAATTGATTAATATATGAATACATTATCAGTTAAAAATGTGCATACAATTTGCTATTGTTCTTTGAATTTGGTAACGTAAAAAGTACGAAAGAGTCTTGTAAATTATGTACAAACTTCATTTCATTCAATGTTTGCCTATGTATAAATAGTATAAAAAATAAAATAAAGATATATATCCATGTTTTTATTTGATACTTAGATGTGGTATTTAAATAAAATGATGTAAATATAATTGGTAACGTACGTAACGTTTAATACATGATGTGACATTAACATTGACATAATTGCATGTATGTTCAAACTGTTGTTACCATTGATGATGTGTAGAGGAATGTTGTATTAACATCTGTATAATGTAACTGGCTGAATTTTCTAGATTTCTGGTAACACACAGAATTATATTATTAATTATTTAAAAAAACACACAATGTAACGGATAATACAAGAACCAAAATTGTCCACATCATGGTATAAGTATGTTTATTATAACTATGTCGTCACAAAATAGTCACGAGTAGAGCGTATTGGTCGTACACAGCTCTTGTAAGCACCTGTCAGTCACACGCTAATCCATTGTTCAGTTGAAACAATTCACAATGTCCATGATATGGAAAAGCGTGCAATTTTAAGTGGCCGCCAGAGGGCGTCCGGAAGGGTCGTTTAATACGTTTAGTTTTGTGCTGATGCATGTAAGAGTATAGGTCTAGCTCTATAAAAGGCAAAATTGTGTAAGGGTCCTTTCGTGTAGAATTTAATACTGCGGATTTAGCCACGTGTATCACGGAATGAATGTGGGAAATAATGTTTTGGGCGGAACATCGGTTATAAAATGCATTGTTCTCAAGTCCTGGCCGGGAGTGATTGAAAGTTACTTTGTGTGAGCAGATGTTGGAACCGGCGAAATTCACAAGCAATCTGTGGTCAGTATTTATTTTATAAAATCTTATCGTACATTTGTATTCAGTGGGCGACGTCATGTTGGTTGGCGATGTACATCCGGTTTGCTTTTATGTTTCGCAAACATTAACTTGAGACTAGCATATGATTTTGAAGTTACTTATTAGATGTAATTATTGTAATTGATCATTAATTGTAAAACAATATTAAATTGATAACGTGGTATAATAGGTGCAACAATGAGATGAGTGACTAGTATAAATTTTCGACGCGTATACATGGCGTTGTAGAATAAACATCCATTGCGACTCATCATAATTAGAGAGTGGTTTGCATATCTTTATTAGATAATGATTTGTTGGTGTAATGATAATTATATAAGATTGGTGGGTTTATGAACCGACATCTAAAACGTATGTATTATTACAGCCTAACCCGTCCGGTGCATATAAACCGTCCGGTGCATATAAGCCTCTCGGAGTGAAGCTAAGCCTTTAGGGTGTGTAAGCCCTTTAGGTGATTCGACACTAGAAACAACATATAACGCTACGAGCGGAGGAGACGGTCCCCGTACCTGTGCAACAAGGCCAGGTTATAGAATCGACAACCCCCGGGACACGAGGTGGGCCCGTTATCAGTCCACACTGGGGGAACATCATCCACAACCTCAGTGGAGGTTAATCGTCATTATATCGCGTCATCAACCCTTAAAGAAGGCATTTGATGACAATCACCCATTGGATTCGCGCATCATCGTATTCATGAGCTCTCTCGCATCACAGTTATCGCGCTAGATCATAATCCGTGTGAACATCAACATTGTTATAACTTATAACACCTTAGTGTTATATATAGTCAGTCGACACATTCAGTATTTGTGACAATACTAAGAACGTCTTAAACGTTCATGAGAACAGTCTTTTCATATTTCATCTCTGTATTCGCTTGTTGCTTTTTTGATAATTGTATATATATTTAACATATTTTAAAAGTTGCATTAAACTTATGTAAATGCATTCACCGTCATTGATCCTTTCCTGAGTTAGCCCCAACCACTAGGGTCATCTTGCGACAAACTAAGATGTTTGAAATAATTTTCGAATATAAAATATTTATGTTCTTAATTTCTTAAACCAAACACCTTCATTCAACAAGATAACGTAAATTACGGTAAAGTAGACTTAATAACGCAGGTATCAAAGGTATAAACATTATGTGAAACGAAATTTTGTAGTTTAAAAAGCATAAATAATGTTCAAAATGAGTTGTTACAATCAATTACGTTGAAAGGAATACTGCAATAAAACTGTAATAGTTTATTTGATGATTTGTTCTATTATTTCTTTTAACATGCAGAAAATAGAAAATGATTTAAAAACACACAATGTAACGGACATTACAATAACCAAACATTATTAATATCATGGGCACGTATGTCTTTGATATCTGTAAGGTTTGATGATATAATTTTCGGATGTAACATCATTAATGTTCTTAAGTATTACGTTAACAAAACTTAATAAAACAAGGTAACGTAAATTACGTAACGTAGGCTTAGTAATGCAGGTATTCAAGGTATAAAACATAAGTGAAACGAAAGTTTGTATTATAAAAGGCATGAATATTGAAGACAATTTAAAATACAAGCCCTTATTTGCATACATTTTTAGTCTTATAAATGCAGTCAAATTAATTATTATTTTAGAGGTAACGTATTCTACACACTGTAACACGATAAAGCCCCAACGCTCAGATGGCACAAATGTTCCAAAATGCTCTACACATAAAAATATGGGTGTTTAAAATTCAGAAAAATAGGGTGTTTAAAATTCCGTCTGGAGGGGCAGGGTTTCTCCTACTAGCTTACAGCCTACTATATCACTATCTTCATATATTGTATAATTGTGTAGGCTTCAATGTAAACTTGCTGAATAAAGATATTTGTATTTGTAAAATGTGTATATACATACGTTATTATTTATTTGCAGTTTGAACATTTCCAGGTAGGACTATGACTTACGTTCTTTAAAATAAAGCAGTGATTTAAAGACAAAGTTGGAATTGTGAAATAAATTAGCTTATTAATTGTATCAATTAAAGACATGCACATTGCCAAATATTGTTTGATAATCAATGTGTAAATCAATTAAAACAAATAGTTATCACTCAAGTCACTTTGTCTTTAAATCACAGCTTTATTTTAAAATAAAGTGTGTCATACATGGACAGTGAATGCTTATAATCTAATCACGTGTAAAACATCGCACCTTTTAACAATCTGTTAGTTCGTTGATAGCATTAGTGACAACTATTGATTTTATTTTGTATTTGTAAATCAATTTAATCTGTTGTAAAAATATCGCAACTGTGCAACTTTATATTAATTTGTTGATAGGATTAGTGCAGAGATTTAAGATTTTAAAATTCGCGAAGAAAATTTTAAATGGACATTTGAAGTGCGCGTCTTGATTTTCACACTATTTTTTTAAAAGCGCAAATTTAAATTATTTATGCAATTAATACAAGTTGGTGCATTGTTTGATAGTTATAGAAAATAATAAATTAGCATAGTACTTCGATTAGAAAGACTTAGTTTAGTTTCTACCACAACTGTTTTTGTTTTGTTTTTGTTATGAAAGTGCACTTACTTTCCTACATAAAAACTCTTATACAAATTATAATTATCGTGCACAGCAGCAACTGTTATAGTGGAATCACACACAAGGAGTTGTTAGTTCCTCACACTTGCTATTTCAGTTAGGTTGACCAATTAAAGAAATCACAGATGTTGCTTCATTACGCATGACGTTATGCCAATGAAGGCTCTAATCATGTCTTTAGGTGTTAATTGTATGTTCAGTCAGTGCATTACAGTGATGACCCCTACTGATTCGACCCGTATATACAATTCGGGAAATAGCTGATAGACTGTGAAAGTATAGCTGTTAAATCATGAACGTTTTGTTTCGATGGAAAATCCGGAGATTGTATACTTAAATCCGGAGATCTGGAGTGCGACTAACAATTCCGGGAAATCCGGACTTTATCCGGAGATTTGGAAGGCCTGTTAGTTACACGCGTTGGTTACAATATAATATTGATTGACGCAATGTATATAATGCAGTAGTACTATAATATAAATAGGTCCTTATGTACATATTAAAAAAAAACAATAACACTATTACTTTCAATTGACATGAATTGAATGTTGTTTAACGGCTCATCAACACAGTATAGGTTATTTGGAGCCGCCCCAGAGAGAGGGGAAGGATACATAGGAATCCGGGAACCTGCCTTATTCTTATTATCGAATAGATTCCTATGGCTCTTTAATGTGCTCGGAGGATAGACCGATACGCGGGACCGCCCGGTTTACGTCCCCATCCGAGGACGAGACTAAGGGAAAGTGTCTTGCCCAAGAACACACTGACGAAACTCAGTGGCACCACGGAGGATTGAACCCGGGGCATCCGGTTACAAATCCGCCGCGCTACCGACCTCGCCACGCCAGCCCTCGGATAAAAAATGAAGGCTAAAAAGTCTCCCCGTACATCCAATCAATATTGTTATTTTTACATCCTACAGGGATTGTATGACATTCATTGATCCTGTTTCCCTTAAACACGTGTGTTTCATATACCATGTTGAAGGTTTTGTGCTCATCGACATTTTGGCCCATTTTATTAGGGTTTTCCTTAACTTTCCTCATTATCTTGCATTAGGCACTGACGTGAGTTTTGTACCTCTTTTAACAGTCCGTAAGTTTACTAATATTATTTCTTATGGATCTTTGATACGATTCTATTTCGTATCTCTAATAATTACTTATTGGCCCTTATTTCGCTTTTCACAGAATTGTATTACTCTCCATAAAAACAATTATGAGTTTTTTAGCTAAAACCTTAAAAATAAATCGTTCACCTCTTCGGTTACACTCTGCGTCATCAATACAAATTCCACAAAATAACTCTTCATTTCTTAGAACTAAACCTATGTACGCCTTACACCTTTACATCTTCATTCGGCAACCTCGTTTCATGTTCCTTCTAATAATATTACTAGGATTTTTAATAATGGCTCAAAAGTTTCCGTAACTCCTCTAGGATCACCTGTTTTGAGGAAATACCATATAAAGTCTCCTTTCAGAAATCATTTAGTTCGTTCAAGACGCAGGGTGTTTCCCTCTATTTATAAGTGCAATGCTAAGAGGTGCAGTTGTTGCAATTATTTATCGTGCAAGTCCACCATTAATTCAGCTGTTTATGGTAGATTTTTTAATGTATGTCTAGCTTCAAATGTTGGTTGACGTACTACTCACGTCATTTATGTTCTGACTTGAAATTCACCACTTTGCGGTATACAATATGTTGGACAAACAGGTCGATCCTTAAAAGTTCGATTACGTGAACACAAATATAATGCAAGTAATCCTAAAAAGGTAAAAAATTACTTGTACCAACACTTTCGTCAGTCAGGTCATAATTTTAATTACGTAACTGTTCAACCGGTTGAATATTTATTTTTTGATAATGATGCTACTAAAAGCTTCAAAATAAAAGCTGGACATATTGCAGAACTTAAGTGGATGAAAAACTTACAGACACCTTATCCACTCGGCCTTAATGACAATATTTATCAAGAAGGAAATATTTCTAAAGATCCTACTATTGACATTTTTTCTATATTTTCTATTCGAAAGCGTAAATCTAGGTCTCATGGTCTTAGGCGTAATGGTAACATCAAACGTAAATCGCGTGTAATTATTTCTGTCGCTGATTTACATACTAATTTTAAACAGTCTGGAAAGCACTCTATGATTTCACGGCTTACCTCTTTGTCTATTTCTTCACTAAAGTTGATCGACGAGGAAGCCGACAAAATTTTCATTCGTACAGATCCCTTGTATAACACTGCTTCCATAGTTCAAAACTACACACAACATGTTCTCCGACCCCATATTGACAAGAAGTCTGATCACGTCAGGCATTTTCTAAAACTACTATATATTAATAAAGGTATTGATTTCATTGACATGCCTAGTATTTTTCGGGATACTCATGTAGTTGATTCTATCCCAAAATATTTCAAAAATTCCGAACGTCCTGTAATTTGTTATAAGTATAAAAAGCCTATTAGAAATATTATTTTCAACTACAACAAAATAGTTTCTGACCTTGATATAGTACATAATACTCCTAAGAAATGTGAATGCAACACATCAAAATTTTGCTATGCTCAAGCAGGTCATGTCATCACTGGTAATTTTGATATTGTTGATAAACGTATTCGGCATTTGTTTTCAAAAGGTCCTAAATATAGATTACCTTCAACTATTGATTTTAATGCCTGTCGTGCCCAGATCGCCCACTCCATTGAAGATTTTAGTATAAAATGGTGTCGTAGAGAACATGCGGACCCAAACTCGCTTTCTACTTGGAAAAAGTCTATTCTTAAAATTATAGATACACGTATTAACTTTTATAATGCTAACCCCTCTTTGCTACCTCCGCGACCTAGGTTTTCCTTTCGTAATCTAAAATCGGGAATTCAGCTAATAATGCAGCTAATAATGTAATTATTGTTTGACGCCTACATTACGTCAATATTTTATCTCTGGAACTCGGCAGCACCAATTCGTATACTCCAGTTAATGCTACTGAGGATGATGTTGTTTCCGCACATATCACTCGGTGCACTACTGTCAAGGCTGGTGTAAACGATAAGCAAAATAAACTGCCAACCATGTACTGGATTCCCAAATTACATAAAAATCCGTATAAGGCTCGCTTTATTTCTAATTCTAGTGCCTGCACCACAACAAACATCTCCAAACTTTTAACTTCTTGTCTTACTGCCGTTAAAGATCACGTTAAACTATATTGTGATAAAACTTATGAAAACTCTGGGATTAATTTATTTTGGTCTATAAAAAATTCAGGAAACGTTCTGGATAAAATTTTCAATAAAGGTCAAGTTTCATCAATAAGCACTTATGACTTCCCTACACTATATACAACCTTACCTCATCACCTTATTAAAGACAAGCTAATTTCTCTTATTCAAAAAACATTCGCTAGAGAAAATACTACATTTTTGGCATGTAATAATATTAAAGCGTTTTTTACTAACGGCTGTTTAGACAATTATACTATGTGGATTTGCTATGAAGTTTGTGAAGCACTCATCTTCCTATTAGATAATATTTTCGTCAGGTATGGTACCATCGTTTATAGACAAATTGTTGGTATCCCTATGGGTACGAACTGTGCACCACTTGTCGCAGATTTGTTTTTATTTTGCTATGAAAGAGATTTCATGTTGAGTCTTTCACCAGATACCCAGGCAGATGTTTTTGAAGCTTTTAATGACACCTCTCGGTATCTGGATGACATACTGAACATTGACAACCCTTTCTTTCCAACTATGGTTGATAATTTTTATCCTAAAGAACTTCGGCTTAATAAAGAAAATATATCTGATAATAACGCTTCTTTTCTTGATTTAGATCTCTCGATTGAAAATGGTAAAATAATTAGCAAAATCTATGACAAGAGAGATGATTTTAATTTTGATATTGTTAATTATCCCCACTTGGATGGGGATCTTCCCCGAGCAACTTCTTATGGGGTGTATCTGTCATAACTTATTCGTTTTTCTAGAGCTTGTACTCGAGTTAAGGACTTTAATATTCGTAATCTTTGTATAACTAAAAAGTTACTCAATCAGGGTTACCGTTACCATAAACTTCGTAAAACCTTTGCAAAATTTTATTATCGTAACCCTGATCTTCTTTCCAAATATAAATGTAATTTAAGGACCGACAAGGACTATCACAACCTGACTTCTATGGTGATGTGATTTATAAACTTCGTAAGATTCTTGGTCATGATCACTTTCATACTATCTTTGTTAAACTTGTTAAAAAGTTTATCAAAAGAGGTTATGACCCTATCATTTTGCAACGTACTGCATGCTTGGTGGTGGACCCTTTTACAGTTCGCCACTATGCTTTCCTCTTTAATTGTACGATGACCGGACATGCTGTGGACCCTATGATGACGCCTACCTAAAGCCCATTGGGACTGTGGCGTTTGATGTTTGTCCATGATCTTTCTTGTCGTGCCCTTAATGGTTTTTTTCTCTTACTGCTCTGGCTTCTGCCAAGTCATTGAGTACCTTCATTGTGGCTTTCTATGCTATTGTTTTTTTTGTATTATATTTACACGAGCATATTTGTGTTTTACTTTTATTGCCTATTGATGCTGCCTTGTTGGTTAGAGATTAGAGCATGGCGGGGATTTCTTTATTTACACTGTCCTGTTTTAATGGGATGACAGTAGGGTAAGTGTGAGGTTTGGTGCACCCCAGAACCGGTTTAAAAATCCCAGTGGCCTACTTTGCCACTGACCGTTCCAGGGCGGTAGCCCTATTGTCAACCCGTTTGTGTTTGTGATGTCGTTTGCATTTTTTATTATTTTTGCCTTTTCGTTTGTCTGTTTGCGTGTTTGTTTTTGCGTTTTGTGGTTGACTGTCGTCCTTGAATGCTGCTGTCCCTGTCCGATATTTTTATCCTTCTTTATCAGGTTAACGAGGTAAAATATAACAATTTTAACAAAATCAAGGGCCATAACTCCGGTGATAATGTTCCGAACTGGCTGGTTTTCAAACTCTTCCCAGCTTTTATTGATATCAACAATCGTGTAAAGTTTGAAATAGATTGGATGAAAAATGAAAGCCATATTGTATTAGCGAAGCCAAATTATAACATATTTCTCAGAAAATCAAGAACCATAACTCCGATGTAAATGGTCCGATCTGGCTGGTTTTCGAACTCTTCCTAGTTTTCATTGATATCAACAATATTTTAAAGTTTGAAACATATTGGATGAAAATGATGGCCCTATCGCGTTAACGAGGCAAAATATAGCAATTTTAACTAAATCAAGGGCGATAACTCCGGGGTTACTAGTCTGAAGTAGCTGGTATTCGAACTCGTCCGAGCTTTTATTGATATTCACAATCTGGTAAAGTTTAAAAAAGATCGGATGAAAAATGAAGGCCCCATAGTGTTAGCGAGGCAAAAGTTAACGGACGACGGCGGACGGACGGACAACTCGCCATCCAATAAGCTCTGCTGGTCATCGGCCAATAGAGCTAAAATTAACAAAAATGAGAAAATATGTCCTTTGGAAACCACAGAACCCAAGCGCAATGGACCCATAGGTCCGCAATGTACCATAAACAAAGAGTACATTAAATATACAATGAAAAAGACAATACCAGTGTTATCGACTTGGAATACGTTTGTCAAAATTCAACATGGTACTTGATATGTTAGGTCATCCAATGACCACAATAAGTGTGTAAAGTTTCAAAGCAGTAGCCTTATTATTTTCTGAGAAAGGGTTATTCACGAAGAATTCAATCCTGAACGCCGACGACGACGAATAGTCGACCTAATGAATAAACTTTATAAATTATGACATAATATATTATTTTTTATAATGTTTAAAATCTTCTCTTTCTTTTTTAGACCGGTGTCAAGAGTCGTTATTGTTTTACAAAGTAAAACGACCGGCTCGTCATTATTTTGTAGGGGTCGCTTTTTTCTTCGTTACAACGCCCTTAGTAGGAGGTTAATACAAGGTAACGTATCCAATTTTAATCAAGTATATACTTGAAGTTATGAGTGTTCTCCCTTGATTTGATTTTGTGTAGCACTATACAAACTAAACATAATTACTAAAATACAACACAAGACATTGAATGGATGATAATGTCTTGTATAAATCCAATGAAACCAACTCCGGTAATTCTCTGAAATATACAGCTTTGTATACGGAAACGAAACAGATCATAATAACTCACAATCCCACGGCTTTTTTTTTTTACAGATATACATAATTTCTTTGGAACATGCAAGACTCATTCCCTGAACTAAATGTACATGACGTAACACTTATCCCATATGCAAAAGGCAAGTAGATAGATTGATTCCTTAATTCCTCCGAGGTACAGAGAGCTTTATGAGAAATTTTCCATTCACTACAGGCGTTTCAAAACGCATACACGTCAACAATTGCGAATCAATTATCATATTTACAATATTTTTCCGTTGCTATAGTATAGAGTACAACGTGCCTTCGAATCATGACAATGATAAAAAACAAATGCAAGAGAGACCAATGCCGTCAGTGTATGTTCAAATAATGGAATAGCTATTTTCTAATGAGACTCCCTGTAAGCGTGCGCAGAGCGTGCGTGCATGTGCAGTGCAGTGCGTACAACCGTGCGTGCGTGCGTGCGTGCGTGCGTGCGTGCGTGTGTGCATGTGCAGTGCGGTGCGTGCAAGGCGAGTGCCTTCATGAAAAATTAAGTAATGGTTATTTTCTACAGAGACACATTGGATACGTGCGAGTCGGGCGTGGTAAAGTGAAGGTTGACTGTCCTCCTTGAATGCTACTTTCCCTGTTCGATCTTTTTATATTTCTTTATTCAAAATCAAACGGTATCTTTTTTTTCAACGGAAAGTCTCAAGTAAATAAAAATATATGTTTTATTCCACAAATCACAATATACCTAGTCCACGTAGGATTACTAGAACACATGGACAGGAAACAAAGGTAAACGCAAATAATTGCCATGATGTTCTATATTCACCAAAAAAGCTGGTATTCCCATAGGTCAGTTTTTGAGGGCGATCCTGCGCCCTCAAAAACTGACCTATGGGAATACCAGCTTGAACAGCACTTTAATTAAACAATGTTTGATGTTTTCTTTTTTTTTTTTTTTTTATATAAAACTTTATTCAATTATATACACGATACAATACAATCAATGATGTTTCAAACATATATATAACAACATGTTGCATACATATCAACTTGCATTTTATCTATCTATCAGTTTGTCTTTCTTTCTGCTTTCTTTCCTGTCATTTTCTTTCTTTCATTCTGATTACCTCCCCTTTACCTTTATATGGATTTAGCAAAATGAAAAGTCAGACTGGTCACCTTGTTTATATTATAAACCTGTGTGCGCCCCTTAGCTATATTTTGCTAGGTTTTTATTATCGGCATATATGGGTCACGATGGTCTAGCACGTGAAAGCTTTGTATTAAGACACGAATGGCACGTGTCTTGCACCAAAAACAAACCTGTTGATGTTTTCAAAGCAAAAACTAGTCTTGTTATATAGTGTATTTCAAAGGATTAACGTCTCGCTCTGTATATAGTGAATTCAAAAGGATTAACTTATGACTTATGACACTATTATTGGTGTTCGGTAAGTAAATACTAAAGCAAATTGTTAAACCTTTCTATGATGTTCTGTTGTCTGTTTGTATGTTTTAAGTATGCATGTTTTATGCTTATTTCATATCTGAATATTCTTAAAATATCAGACGAGTCATGTTTATTTTCACAGTTGAGGTAGGACTTTTAAATGCAAAATCCTATTAATGCCATGACTTTAGTTACCTCACTGTAACTTTCCTGATTTATTTTGTAGCCTAATATGATGTATTTAAGCTGTGCCATGTTTTTTTCGTATCCGCATTGATTAAATATGACTTGTATGTGTTTCCAAAAGGACTGTAGAGCGTTGCACTCAATGAAGAAGTGGTTGTATGTGTCTACTTTGTTGCAGTTTAGACAAAAAGGCGTATCTCTGATATTCCAAATGCAGAGTAATTCTGCAGTTGGTAGTATTTTATGAATTAGTTTAAATTTGAGCTGTTTAACTCTGTTGTCTTCAATTTGATGTATCGTTGAGTATACTCTGTTCCAGTCTATTTCATTTAAACTAAATTCTTGTTTCCATGTATTGTGCATTAAAGGTTTTGAAAAGGCTTGCTCTACCAGCATGTTATAAATATATCGTCCTTCAGTTTTATCTAAGTATACTTTGATATTGTTTTTAGTAGAAATAAAACATTTTAAGCCTGTTTTAACCTTTGTAAGCTTTGATTCCTCACATTGCATTATATATTTCCATCTTGCTGGTATAGCATTAAGAATGGATGCAATTTCAGTTATCCAATTTTGTTTTGCATTTAATTTATTGTAGATGACATTCTGGGATATAAGGCCATCTTCATCTAGTATGTCATTAATAAATATCAGATCTGAATTAATCCAGTTTGTGAAAGTCAAAACCTTTCCTTTTAGTTTAATGTTTTTGTTACCCCATATTATGTATTGCCTAATATCAGTAAAAGTATTACAATTAGGATTTTGCCCACCGCCCATTTTTATCCAACATTTTAAAAGATCTATGTAAAAGTCTGGTAATGTCTGTATATTCTCTTAACTATTGATATTATCAAGGTTCATGTGAAAAATTAGGTAGTCTTTACCATATTTTCCAAAGTAGTATTGAGGAATTACTTTCCATGAAGCATCAGTGCTATCCAATAGGGATTTAATCCATTTTAGTTTCAGTGAAATAAAAAAGGATTCTGTATCACACATAGCTATGCCTCCCTTTTCTTTTTGACCAATCAGAGTTTTTCTTTTAATTTTTTCTCGTTTAACTTCCCATAAGTATGTAAAAATCATGGTATTTATCTTTTTAATAATAAGTTTAGGTATAATACATGCCTGAGCTATATATGTGAATTTTGGAAGTATCAATGTTTTGATTATTTGAGCTCTACCAAAAATCGTTAGTTTTCTCTTCATCCAGTTATGTATTGTTTGTTTACATGTGTCAAGTTTAGCTGTTAGATTAAGGTTCGCACATTTTATTTTATCTGTTCCGAAATAAACACCCAGAGCTTTAATCGGACCGTCTGGCCATGTTATATTTCCAACCTTTTCTTTACATCGTTTAAATTTACCTATCCACATACCTTCGGTTTTGTTTTTATTTAAAATTAACCCCGAATGTTTTCCAAATATTTCAATTATATTTATTACCTCGATTATTTCATCTTTCGATGTAACAAAGATAGTGGTGTCGTCTGCTAGTTGAGATAATTTTAAGGATTTTACAACGCCTTTTACCTTCACTTGAATGCCTCGTATATTTTGATTATTTCTTATATTTGTTGCCAATACCTCTGCTATTAATAGAAATAAAAGAGCAGAGATAGGACAGCCCTGCTTTAAACCACGTGACTGACAAAAAGGAACGGACTTCCAACCGTTATTTATAACACAACAGCTTGTGTTATTATAAATTGTTTTAATCCAGTTTTTAAATGACTCTTTAAATCCGAATTTGTCTAAGGTTTTATGCATAAAAGGCCATTCACATGTATCAAATGCCTTTTTAAAATCTAAAAATAAAATTGCCCCATTAATGTCTAGCTTATCAGTGTAATCTATTATGTCTTGAATCAGTCTTATATTATAACCTATATATCTGTTTTTAATATATCCTTGCTGGTCAGTGTTAATGAGTGTCGGTAAAACTTCTTGGAGTCTTTTCGCTAGTGCACGTGTTGCGATTTTATAATCCTGATTTAACAATGTTATTGGCCTCCAATTGTCTAAGTGTTCTGGATCACCCTTTTTATATAATAAAGTTAACACACCCATTCTTTGGGTCTGGGAAAGTTGACCTTTTTTATATCCGTCATTTAAAGAGTTGGTGACTAAAACACCAACCAGGTCCCAGAACTGTTGGTAGAACTCTGCTGTTATTCCATCGATACCAGGGCTTTTATTGCATTTCGTTGACCTGACGGAACCTGACAGTTCTATGTATGTAAGTAAACCTTCACATTTGTTCGCATCCTGGTCATTTAATGAGTTTTCCAAATTTGTTTCATTAAGATAAGTATGTGTATCGTTATCATATTTATTTGTTGAGCTATACAGTTGTTTGTAGAATTGTACTTCTTCTTTTAAAATCTCTGATCTATCAGATATGTGTAAACCATTTATGTTTAACGTGTTTATCACTTTTCTTGTTTGCCTTGAATTTTCTAAACTCAAAAAGTATTTGTTATTTTTCTCTCCTTTTTCTAACCATTTAACTCTAGATCTTATCTGCGCTCCTTTTGATTTATTTTCATATATAAGTTCTATTTCTGCTTCTAGTTCCGTTTTTTCCTTTTTAAATTTTCATTCATTATTTGTTTATTATCCTCTAATTTATTTATCGTGCTCAGTCTATTTTCTAATATTTCGAGGACCATTTTGCGTTGTTTTGCTTTTTGTTTTGCATATATTATTGATTGCTCCTTAATTTCAATTTTGCAAATTTCCCACAAAAGTTGATCACCTATGACTGCGCAATTATATTCTGTAGAGCAAGTATTTATTGTTTCTTTTATGATATTTTTATATTCGTCATCAATAAGTAGCGAACTATTTAGTTTCCAATAACCTGGTCCTTTATCATTTGATTTTGTTAATTTTAGTGAAACTGCTAAATGATCTGTATATTTTATTTGAGCTGGTCTAATGTCACTAGAATGTACTGCTGGTCTTATGTTTCCGTCTATGAGCCAAAAGTCTATTCTACTTTTCCCTTCACCGTTTTTCCTTTTCCACGTAAATTGAGATGTATTGTTATGTAATTGTCTCCAAATATCTATTAAGACATTATCTTTTTTTAATTTTGTTAAATGATGCACTGGTTTTTTGTCTTTTCCTGTTTTAACTGTACTTATTCTATCAATGTTTTTAAATGTTTCATTAAAGTCTCCCCCTAATATTTTTATACCCATTGCCTTTTCCTGTATTAAATTATTAAGCAATCCAAAGAAAGAGTTTCTTTCTCTTTGGTCGTTGTTTGCATAAACATTTACAAGAGTATATACGGTTCTATCTAATTGAATATTTAATATGATATATCTACCATTAGTGTCTATGTAACTGTCTATAATATCATAATTTAAGTTTTTATTAATAAATATTGAGCACCCCCTGCTATTACTTGTTCCATATGAACTAAATATAATCCACTCATTGAATGCTTGTGTTATTATGTTTACGGTTTCCTTCGTAAAGTGCGTTTCTTGTAAAAATAATATATTAGCCTGTTGCTGTTTTGCCCATAAGTTTAGCCTTGACCGTTTATTTTTATCTCCTAATCCTTGTGCATTTAAAGATAATAAGTGCACAAATTGTCCCTTACTTGATTTGATCATTTATATTATATAAAAACAAGTAATAATATGTGTTTTCTGACAAATGCGCAGCATTTTGACATTTACCGAAATAAATCTCGCGCGTACAAACACCGATCTACACTTCGTCCACAATTAATTGCATGCTATTGATCAGACAGATCAATGTATTAAACTCAGGTAAAAAACACACCTGTTTTCCTCGACACGCATCCATGCATATACGGTAATTTACTTTCATTGACATAGTTTACTTGTAAATAACACTATGTGTTGTAACACTATTTGTGAAAATGCACTTTAAAAGCATATGGTATGCATTTGTATTAACGATGTTTAGATAAATCCGAGATGGATTTATCTGAATATCGATACTGTTCAAAGCCTTTAAAATAATAGAATACATTTATACATGAGTGAAATTAATATAAAATATAGCAATTTTCATATGCATCCGAAATGCGTTTATCTGAATACTGATTCATGTATGCATGTGTGCAATGCACTTTTTTTTTAAAGTTCATACATGAAACGGTATAAATATTTCCGCGTACCGGTAACACTGGTAACCTATAGTTTGCATTTATATATTCTTGTATTGAAGGTCTAATGGTAACTATCTTTATATAATTATCACTTTCCTTATCTAAGTATATTATAGTTTTATTGTGTCCATAAATCATTCTCATTATCCGTAGCCAGTTTATAGTTTGTTTCCGTATTGATTTAAGGTCACATAGTCCTTGTGATCTAAGTGTCACTGTCCGGGTCATCTGAATCGTAAGTACACTGCTTTTTGGCGTCGTCGTTTAATCTTTCCGCCGGTGTCGGGGGCGATCTGACAATGGGACGTTGTTTTCCTTTGTTTGGCGTCTCCGTGCGATTTTTCATGCCGGTCAAGAAACCATCTATTATTTGCTGACCTGGTGGCATGTTTTGTTTAATTTTTTGTTTATGTGCGCTAGGCTTGCGCTGATTGCCTACTCGTCTTGCCTCGAGAGGCACACTGGGGGAAATTAATGTTTCAACTTTGTCAGTCGATTCATCGTTTTCTATTTCTCCTGTTTCTTCCGTCATTCCGTTGGTCGGAGTCGCTACAGGGTTGAGGCTCTGCGGGCAATCTCCTTTCCTGTGACCTGACTGTAAGCAGTTTAGACACTTAAAATCGTTCAGGCAGTCTTTGAATTTGTGTCCTGGATCTAGACATTTAGAACACGTTTGCTCCTTTTGTATGTCCGTTTGACCTGGATAGTATATGGTGGCTTTAAATTTACCAAACATCATTTGTCGCGGTAGAGGCTCCTTGAGGGTAAGAGATTTTACAATAACAATCCTGTCGCCTGTACTGCAGTTTGTAAGTCTGCCATTCACTCTTAGTTTTTCCCGTTCAACTTTACCGATGCATTCAAGACTTTTAAGAATAAATGCCCTTTCAATTATTCCGTCGTCGACCGAGAGAGGGATGTCTTTAATGCGCACTCTCGTTGTTAGCTCGCCATCAAAGCGCAGCGGGTTTGTTTTCAAAACTTGCATAGTTTTACCCCGCAGAGGGAAACCGTTAGCCATCAAACTCACTTTGTCTTCCAAATTATCACTTCAGTGAGTAGTTTCAAATTTTGCCAAGCGATGCTCTTTTATGGATGCTATGTAATAGATAGAGTATGGTTTCATTGAGTTGGTTCATTTAAACGTCGAGATGGGCGTAGCGTAACCATCGAGATGAAACCATACTCTATTTGTTTTGTAGCATGTCCATTTCAGCTCTATTTCAGTTATTCTAACTGTTATTCTCACTGTTATTCTCACAGTTATTCTGACAAGTCCTTTTTTCAATTTAACGATTTACACCTGTGTCTGAACAAAGAGAATTGTCTGTGACCATGCTACAAGAAAACTTTAAAGGGAGGTAATTTGATGATTTTTGATAATCACAAAAATCGGTGTTGTGTTTTTCTGTGTGTTTTTTTTCTCGAAAGCAACGTATAGAGAATATTGTCTTGGACAGTTAATTTTGTGGATTGTATGTGTTTTTTCCAAACATGCATTGTTTAAGGAAAAAAGGGGTTAACTCCCTTGTGTACTGAACCTTTCAAAAACATATTTTGTATGGAGTATTGGTGGTGGTCGATCTAATTAATCTATATACATCATTTATTATTTCCGGTTTTGCTGTCTATATAATAGTGGAAAGAAAAAGGGGTACTTTTTATTTTTACTCAGTGTATAAGTGACATTGCTTTTATTCTTTGATACATGATACAAATACCACACTACGTACCGAAGCATTGTGGTGTAGTGGTTAGAGCGTCTGTCTTGCATTCGGGAGGTCGTGGTTCGAGTCCCCTGACCGCGTCATACCAAAGACTTTAAAAATGGAGTATTCACTTGTAAACCTTGCCTGACGAGCAAATAATGGGTAGTGCTACGACTGATTGACCAGTATCAGAATAATGTGACTGGTGGGTATCATGTCTACTACGGCGTGGTATTCCAGTGTGGCAGCACTATAAAGAACCATTGAGTTCGCTGCTTCAAGTAGACATATCATCACATCACACACAAAAACACAGAGATAAAAGTCCAGACTCCGTTGTGCCTATAATCGTCGGGTAGGACGCCTGTCGTAGGCGGACGGACTATAATCCTTAGATACACACACACACACATGCCACACAGCCGCAAGTCCAGACTCTATTGTACCCATCTCGGTGAGATACCACAAGGCTTATCGAGTATGTTGGCGGAGGGACTATAAACCTTAGAACTACACACACACACACACACAAGCCACACAGCCGCCCAAAGACAGCTATTTATATTCTAAAACAAATCATGTTAAGCTTTCAATTCCATTTATTTTAACATTAAATTAAAACCGATTTTATTTTCTTATAAATTAATTTTAGAAATTTGTTTGTGTCCATGTATTAACTTTAAGGCGGAATCAACGAAGGGAAAGACTCAAACATTCATCAGAATGTATAATGTAATTTAGCATTTAGTTTGGAATATTTAATATTCAACATCTCTGGTCATGGCGACACTTAGTGGTCTTATGTTCTCTTACAGGTCCGGTTACCATGGTAACCAATATAACTAAAATACGCTAAAGGTAATGATGGTGATGTTGATTTTAACACGTACGTCACCGACCAAGTGTTTTATCTGGCCAATAAGTCACATGTGCATTGATGTACTAAATTAATTAAAATTGAAACTAATTTTGATAAATTTGTAAAGATATTGAATTTGAATACTATTGTTGCGCATAGCTTTGATGACAAGAACAAGATATATTCAAACATACATAAAACGTATTACGACATTATCGACAGTATATGTATATATATGTATTATAGGCGTTCTGTTGTAATTTTCGTCTCACTCTGTTTCGCCTCAAATTACAACAGAAACGCCTAAAATACATATATATAATAAATCACCATAAAATGGTGATTTACATTACGTGGCCCGGTCTTAATTCCTTTAAGCGAGGACAGATGCGCCGAAGGCGGAGCTTATCGTACTTATCGTACTTAATCGATATAGGTAATTTGTGGGCGGAGCTTAGCGCTTATCGTGACGGACTATTTTCAACGGAGTTTACTCGACTCTGTGACTTTATGAGACGGATCGATAATTGTCTTCGTATTTCCTTTAACAATTATTGTCGTATTTATTGAAATACATGATTTGTTTAAAGATTGTAATATTGCACAGAAAAAAATGCGCACGTAACAATCAATTACAGTAAGAGAGGCGTGAATTGAGTCTATATAAATTATCTGCCCGTCGTAATTGGCACGAGTGAAAATGTAATATCCTTGTTTAGATAAATTCTATCAAATTCGTGAATTTGTCAGGACACAGATGATCCTCGTTTTCATGTCACACAAAACAGTCATGTGCTTACACACCATTCTCAATCTGTAATATCCATATTGTTGGGCACATTTACGATAAACGAAATGGAACTGTATTAAAGTTACCACAATGCTGATTACTGTTTATGCACATGTACCAACCCTATAAAAACAATGTCTACTGGTATTTTTTGTGGGATTAAAAATGCCGCGGTCTTTTGATGTTGCCGTGTGGCGTCTGAAAACAGGCGATCACCGCGATTGTATGACGTAACACAAAGACCTTTTGATCTTGCGCGTTTACCGCGACTTTGTCGAGATCAAGAACAGAAAATTAACAATTTAAAGGAGCAGTATAAGGTTATGTGCACTCGACTGTATTGACTGTATTGAAATAATAAAATCTTTAGCGTATTGTTAAATATCTAATTAGATATTAAGGGCAACCACGCATAGACGACTGGATATATCAGCTTGCGTCTTTACGAGTTTTATATTTTGAGAAAACGTACTTTATCTAAAAAATTTAAAGGATTTTTCGTTTGTGTTGCAGCTCCATTCCCCAAATGACAAGTTTATTCAGACAAGATATTAGCCAACATTTCGGTCTAAATAACTAGTGAAAAAATAATCGGCCTCTCTCATATATCATCACAAATTTGAACACTCATGGAATGTCGAGTAGTTTCAAGTAGTCTTTATTATAACGTCTTTATTATTATTTTTTTTGACGTAGCATTTTTCGTTTGTTACAATTGTTCAAAAAGTTCACGGTCATCTGTTATAGCTACAAACCAGGTTACTGAAACATTCAGCCTATAAAAAAAAACAATCTGATACTATTAACTTAGGGACAAACAGCAATCTTGAAGTTTCTAATCATGCATTAAAATTGAACTTACAATTTAATTATCCAGTATAATTTTTTCACACAATTGCAGTGAATTTTTAAAAAGTTTTATCAATATGCAAAACAATATATTGAAATTTAAGGAGACACCATGAGTTTAAAAAAAATAATCAAGATTGCTTCTGTCCCTTTAAAGGAACTTCCAACTGTTGATCATTATATTGTCACAAGAATATATTTAAACCAAGAGAAATTTCAATTTAATTATATGCAAGTTTAGTACAATGTCAAAAAGAAACCGAGAAGCTAAAAATAATTGTCAGGCGGCCCTTTAATTTAATCATATATTTAATTTTAAACAAAATAAACTAAGATATATATGTAAACGTGTGGATTCTGAAATATGGAACGCCACGACTGGTCTTATGAAGAGCATTTGTCTTTACCGCATTCTGTACATATGCCTTTAAGTTCGGTGCATGTCTTTATTTTCGGTACATATGCCATATGAATTGTTCGGTGCAAAATCCTTTATATTAAGTAGTTTCTGAGATACTAGCCGCATTCACAAAAAATTGAACCAAGTTTTCTAATTATAACAGGGGTGTGTGAAGTTTCAGAGATACAACGATAATCAAGTGATGAAAATAGTTTTTCTTCTTCGAATAAGTCGAATAAAAAGGACTCGACAAAAAAAATTGAAACTTGAAACGTTTTCGTACGGACGGGAAACCTAATTTCGTGGCGGTGCATAAAAACATGGTTAGTTGGTTGAATGTTGTTTACATCATTTTCATTACGTTTTAGATTATACGACGGTCCATTCTTTCTGGTGAAGACCGACCTACAACTTTTTCTGGATAAAACAAGTACATGTACTTTATACTTCCCATATTCCAAATAATCAACACCTTCTCTCACAAGTCGGAGTGTCAACACTTTCTCTCACAAGTCGAAGTGCCGAGAAGTTTCAAGCATATGGGCATATTTCAGTATACCCGCCTTACCAATATAGCCCTTGACAACAGTTTGAAATATAGAAAGACTAAAACAATTGTTTTCTTCTTTAATTTCTTTATTTATATCAATCAATATTAAAATGCACATCAAATCAATTAATCTTTAAAAAATAATAATATATATACCAGAATACTGGCACAATAGATTGTGGTTTACTGCGCACTAGCCCCAGTTGAGCGACTTCATTTTTACAGCACCCCAACTCTAAAATTGAATTGGTGCACCAACACATGAAAAGGTTATATGGCGCCTAACAGGCATGAACATGCCAGGCTCATCTTCCATGTACATCGAGATAAAATATGGAAAATGGGCCTAGAACCTTCTCACCCTGAACTGCAGAGTTGCTGCAAATTCTATCGTAGAAACTCCATTTACGCTGGAGCCACGTTCTTGTTTTTCTGCCACTGCTCTTTGATGCGAGCGAGATAGCACCTGAAACAATGCAGGGATCATGATTTAGACCTTTAATGGACATGAACAAAAAATGATAACATGAACATGAATTTGGGGGGATTCTACCAAAGGGATCTGCAGTGGCCTATTTCTTTGCCCCGTGACCAAACGCCCCCCCCCCCCCCACCAGAACCACAACTCTAAAAGGGTTATATAGCACCTTTCATGCCCACTCTCATTTTCCTTCAGATCTGCGAGTTACAGCAAATTCTGGTGGAAGCACTCCTATTTTTTGTCGGGACCTGTGATTATTGTTTTCAGCCACCACTTAGGTAGCACCCGAAACAATACTTGCGCAGAAACCATAAAGGAATTCACCAACACGAGAAATGTTTTATTGTTATATTGCTACATGCCAGTCTCTTCCTTCATTTACATCAAGATAAAATATGGAGAATGGGTCTAGAAGCTTCCAACATGCAGAATTGCAGAGGTGCTGCAAATTCTTTAGTAGACACTCCATTTATGATGAAGCCACGTTTCCACGGTTGCATATTTAACCTTTTATTCAGCAAAATTCCAAATCACAAGACTCATGAGGATATAAAACATATATAAAACGTTGACAGCAGATGTACTAAAAATTTGCAAAGGATCACTTTTATTCTTCCATATAATTTTATTAGAAATTAATTCACAATAACCATATTAATTTCATTGATACTTCAACAATTCCACAATTAGAATAAAGTCACGAGATCACATGACCATACACTGCCCTAAATAATGTACATAAGAAATAATGCTATTTATTTCAGCAAGAAATGTAGACAGCAAAAAAGTGATCCTTGGCAAATTTTGAGTAGTGTATATACATGCAATAGGTATGTGTACTTATGCAAAAGTATTAGTGTTTCAACATCAACACATATATAATTATAAAGTGTAAATCAAGAAATATGTTAGTGTTTTATTGTTATTAATACATTTAAAACAGTTTTAATTGCATAATAACTTTATGAAAACATCAAATACACTTTTTACCAACATTCAAAATTAATATTAATATTAAAGAGCAAGTTTCATATATTTTAATAATAAAATGCCACAGTGTTTTGTACTCCAATTACTAGTATCTAACACATTTAGCACTCTTATCTTTAAAACACTCACTGGGCAGATCTTTTATAATTTTGCGATTCACAATTAAAAGTTCCAAAAATATAAGCATACTTGGTATTTTCCATTCTTTATGTACGTTTCACATCAATTCATCATATAATGAACAAATTGATACTCATCTTCTAGTTTTGCACATGTGTGATACATACGCGGTGTCATGATTAATTGAATTGGGGTTTTAAGACCAACACATGAAAAGGTTATATGGCGCCTACAAGGCATGAACATGCCAGGCTCATCTTCCATGTACATCGAGATAAAATATGGAAAATGGGCCTAGAACCTTCTTACCCTGAACTGCAGAGTTTCTGCAAATTCTATCGTAGAAAGTCCATTTACGTAGTCAAGTAATATGTCAACACAGCACAGGTAAAGTAATATTTAAACAGCATTTACATGATAAAATATGAGGCATGACTAGATTATCAAATATTTCACAAGCCTTATTTACATGGAGATAACAAATATGAGGCATGACCACATTATTACCTAACATGCATCATGCACATGGAGATAACAAATATGAGGCACGACTAGATTATTACCTACCATGCATCATTTACATGGAGATAACAAATATGAGGCATGACTAGATTATCAAATATTTCACAAGCCTCATTTACATGGAGATAAAAAAATATGAGGCATGACCACATTATTATCTAACAAGCCTCATTTACATGATAACAAGGACACCGAGTTATTATAAGTATATATAGAAAAATAGCCAATTTAAAAATTGAGTGCCATATCTGGGAATGGAACCACAGACTGCTAGCCACCATTGCAAGAGGTCTGTGGTTCGATTCCTGGCTGCGGCACGTCAGTCTTTGAAACGGTAATTTTTCTGAACATTTTATACATTTATAGTTGTAAATGCAGTTTACATCTATATTTGCACCAAGAGATCAGCACATCAGCAATAAACTTAAGAGCAAACTTAACTTGACCAGTACTTGTTATTTTATCGGTGTCCACCCACCATCGCAGGGCATACCTTTGATTTAGGTTAAGATAAAAAAAATATCAGTTTCAAAAGCACAGACTATTTGACAATATATACACATGCATTTCATGAAACTATTGTTATCTTGTTCTATTTTTATTTATAGAAAGCTTCAAGTTTCCCAATAACTGTACTCAACTCATGATTTGGATACTCCACATAATTACAAATCACTTACAGCACATTTGTAATCAAGCACATTTCATCACAAAATTAATGTGGAACATTACCACATTTTATAGCACTTTTTATTGAACATCGATATAGCACAATACATTATTTAGCATCCACATAATATAATTTGTATTTACAAACATTTACGGTAGGAGATAGACAAACAATTCAATCTCATGCCTTCCATCCACGATTTCAATCCAATCCATCCTTAACTCTTTTTTTTTGAAATGTACCGAAGATGACAACTCCAAATAGCAGCACAAATGTTACGCTATAGAACTTTATACAAGCTACCAAGACTCCAAAACACTTCAATACAAATAATCATCATACCAAGACTCCAAAACACTTCAATAAAAAAATGATCATCATACCAAGACTCCAAAACACTTCAATAAAAAAATAACCATCATACCAAGACTCCAAAACACTTCAATAAAAAAATAACCATCATACCAAGACTCCAAAACATTTCAATAAAAAAATGATCATCATACCAAGACTCCAAAACACTTCAATAAAAAAATAACCATCATACCAAGACTCCAAAACACTTCAATAAAAAAATAATCATCATAATGCTGAACAATATAGCTGTGAGAACCATACCTATTATGGTTTTATATTCTGAACCCACCCCTCATGCTCTGTGGTCAGTACAGAATATAAAACCATAAGAGCTATGATTCTCACAGAGCTATGAATATACATTATAATCCGAGGTAAACTTGTGCATCATTGCAAATGCCTTATACTAACCATAATAAAAAAAAAAAAATTTTTTTTATTTGATTATGGTTTACATTTGGCATTTGAAATGGAAAGGCATACAAAGTTATGGAGTGAACTTCACAATTGATTAAAGTGACTGGAGGCGACTTATGGTTGCCATTTCAAATAAAATAAAACCACTGATACCAAGTTCCTACCCAGTATTAATTACTAGGGTCGGCACAAAAACACCATTCTTCATGTGGTGTTTAATGTCATTCCTCAGCACATTTTAGGCTATGTACGAAAGTCGATGGTCAATTTTCTTTTTGTGGTGGAGACAGACCACATACTTTAACCTGGGTAGAACCAGTACTGTACACCTGTGCAGTATTACAGGCCCACCAACACTAGTTGGCAAATACAATAGCATGTAACGTCTGAAAAGAACTAACTTGCAATTGCACTTGCAGTCTTTTTGCAGCCAGCTAGCCTGTCATTTCCGCAAAAATAACAACCTGATAAACTACTTAGCATTCAAAAGTAGGCAAGATAATTTCAACGTTTCCTTATGCTTTCCTTAAAATGCTTCTGCTGCTTTCGCCATTCCCCATACACAGAATGCTTTTTTGGCCTGGAGAGATTGTTCCAGTCAACAAAATATCTAGAAACTAAGCTTCTACGCTCACGTGCACTTGCCTTTTCTTGTCTTATTTTGTTTCCCGATATTTGTTCGGCTACAAAAAAATTGAGCTGGGTTTGTAGGGAATTTGGGAACTTTTAGTTTGTTAAAGCAACGTTTTTTGGGTTGCCTTTGTTTCCTTTTGAGTTCACTAGTCAGACATCTAGATTTTAGAAAATGACTCTCAACAACGCTAACACCGCGAGTTACTCGAGACTTTAGTTTGTTCAAATCAATTTTGAAGGGGTTGACAGGTATTTGTTTCCTTTCTGAAATGGATTTGTAAATGTAATTGGTATCGACAATTACAAAACCCCGCCTTATAGCACTTATTAGAACAGATGGTACTTTCTTAACTATGGACTTGCTTGAAGAAACAATTATGTATTTTTTGGAAGAACGACCCTTTTTTCCAATGGGAACTGTATCTTTAACAGTTCCACCATGGTCTAAAATTGTCTTCCTTAGAGATTTGTGCGTTACAGCTTTGCCTTTATCTTGAGCCAGTGTACCAGACAATACAAAATGCTGGCCTTTAAGTGGTTTATCTGGTGTTGCTGTTTTTTTTTTAACTTGACAGTATTTACCTTGCAAAAGAAGCTTAACGGTGCCTGCTATTCGTCCATATGAAGTCCAGCCAAGGGTTTAAAAAAAAATCTGTCCTGATAACCCCTCACATACCTTTGAATTGTTACAGCAGCAGTGTGACATTTGCATTTTTCCAAAAAGGCATTCCCTACAGTTCTTTTTTCCTCTGAGTCAGAATTAGAGTATGCATCTAGCTCTGTGAATAATCCAATCCATTTGAACTTTAACATATCAAACAGTGGATCAGATGCATTTTGTCCACCATGGCGCATTGTTTTTGAATGGTAAAACTTGTTTTGACGCTGATTTACATGTTCCCCTCCCTCCGACTG
Organism: Cyrtodaria siliqua; assembly: GCA_037043455.1. Taxonomy (NCBI): domain Eukaryota; kingdom Metazoa; phylum Mollusca; class Bivalvia; order Adapedonta; family Hiatellidae; genus Cyrtodaria; species Cyrtodaria siliqua. The sequence continues at coordinate 107,765 of JAWPHD010008780.1, forward strand.
AAACCAAGCTATAGGGAAAGGTAATGTAGTCATCAGTTCTGGGACATGGTCAATTAGCTTCATCATATATGGGGTCAATGCCTCGGCTTTATATCGAAGGCAGAACAGCTGATAAAATGTTTCTGCACTTTCTTTGTAACTCTCGATATCTTCTTGCTTATAGCCCCATTGATGCCCCGCTATTTCTTCGCGGGTTATGTCATCAGGATGAACATCGGGCATAGGGTCTTTGCGTAGAATTTTAACCAATGCCCCAAAACTTTCCCAAAGCAATTTAACAAATTCCAACTCTGTGTAGTTATCATTTAACCCAAGCCTAGTTGTAACATTTTCAGGCAGATTAACATCTACAATTTTGTTTGGCAAGACTTTATAAAGAGGGTGGGGATATTTAGCAGAATGAGGCTCCAAAAGTGCAAGGGCATTGTCTTTGTTAAATGACACTTGTTCAGGAGTTCCATTTGTGCTGAAATGGACTCTAAATTTGCCCTGCCGCACATGTCGTTTGTTCAGGTTGGACTCCAAATTTCCAATTGCTGTCTCGCGATATACATCGCCTTCACCTGGAGCCCTTTCATTTGTTTTGTTAGCTTCTGAAAGAATGTTAAGTATTTCTAACAAAATCAATTTTTCAGTGCATCTTGTGATAGCATGAAGAATGCACAATACCACTTTATCAGTAGGACATACGCCGAATATATTTTCGGGATGTAGTCTATCAATCACTTTTCTCAAATCAACCCTGAAGCCCTCCCCAGTTTTATTGGCTTTGCTTTTTTTGTCACATGTGGAGTATATGTTCCATCCCATTTCAGAGGTCGGACTCAGTTCATTAGAACCATCAAGTACAGCTTCTAAAAACATTTCGTCTCCTGTAAGATAAAACTTGTTATCGTCTATGACAGAATTGAAAATGCTGTTACTAGAAGCTGGAAACCCAAGATTCATTTCTAAATTGTCCCGACTGTCACTTTCATAGAAAATTTCGAAAGGATATATATCTTTTGGGCTTTGGAAGTTCACTCCATGCATCAAGGCCTCATTGTTCAAAATGCTTAGTGCAGTAAATGTACTTTGTCTACCTCCAATCTCTCTTCCATCACCATATATTCTCCAATGTTTCACTGAATTCCTCAATGTAAAATACTTATATTGGAGAACAGCCAAGAGCCGACCAGCATCTATTCTCCACCCAGTCGCAGTTCTCCTTGGCAAGAGAAAAGAGCAGAAATCTCGCCGTAGCGCCCTATTACAGGCTTTTACATCTCTTTGAGATGGAAAAACTCCAGGGCATTTTTGCCTAAATTGCTCTGTTAGCCGTACTCCACTATAAGAGGTAGAGAGATTAATACATTCCAATGACGTGAAATTGTAGACTTGTGGAGCCGACGAGTGGACAAAAGAATCTAGCATAGTTTTTTTAGTTTTTGAAATTTGGCGAGCTGAAAGCATACCCATGAGATCTTTTAAAGCTATTGAACCATTGAAATGTGAAGGACTCTTTGTTACAAATACAGATGCAAAGGCAGTTTTGAATTCTTTCTCATTTCCATTGAAATGAACATTGCAAATATTAAGCAATGCGTTTTTTATCACGGTTTTGTCTTTACGAAATTTATTTTATTGCTAAAAATTCGTCTTCGCGATTTTATCTTATTTGACGAACCGAGAGACTTTGGTGTTGATGCAACTTTCACTTGCGATTGAAAAAAACCTCGTTTTGGAGTAGAAATTTGCTTTTTTATCAATGCTGAAGTTGCCATTTCATTTAAAAGTAGCTGAATGAAATCTTTGACCAAGCCGTTGTTATTGGAACCTAGCCAGTTGTTCTTTAACAGTGATAGGAAAGCATCTGCTTTGATGAAAGTTCTGAATTTCTTTACACCCTCAAATAAAAAGACGGACTGAGGATCTAACCCCAACTCCTGTAGGTGTTTGTCAACCGAAGCATAGCCTATCTTTTTTAATTTCTTCTCTATGTTTAATATCTCTCGGAGATTTGGAAAAGACAAGTAAACTTCTCCCGAGGAAACTTTAAAAGCAATTTCTTTTTCACGAAATAATAAACTTCCGTTTGAAGAAGTGGATTGTTCATTTACAGAAGGTTTTCCAGACAAAGCAGATTCTTCAAGTGACTTTAACTTAGAACATAAACTCATGGACAGGGCGTCTGTTTTAGTGCCGAGGTAACTAATGACACACTGAAGTGAAATGAAAAGGCGGGATGACTTTTTCTGACTTTTTATTCCATTCAACTGACAATGACGGTCATACGTTTGGTAACCACGTTTTTTGATTGTCTTTGTCATATTTGATAAAAGATGAATTTCATTACATGTTAAAAACTGCTTGTTATCTTTGGTAATGACTGTCAAATTTTGACCACTTATCGTCAGACGATCGACATCTCCGTCAAAAGTGCTCAGAAAAGTTTCTATGGAATGCTTAGGTTTGGAGCCAGGTGTGGACTCTATTTCCTGCCCTTCTGTACCAAATGAGTCTCCATTTGAAACCCGAGGTGGTGTATGCACAGGCTGAGCACTGCTTGATGTGGGTTCAGGCTGTTTTGGAACCTCCCCAATGTCATGAACAGTAGAGGAAATGGATTCTACCAGGTCTACAGGAAACTCATGCCTTATATGGTCTTTACAGACATACACTAATATGTGTATTCCAGGGTCCTGCTCTGAGGTCAGATGGAAGTCTTGACGTAAACCATCATTTCCTGTAACAGCCCCAGAGAATGAAGGGTATTTATGCACACCATCTCGCAAGTCATCAATTACACAGTAAACATTGCCAACTTTTGAGATGCAATAAAAATGGTCTGGTCGAACAAGTACTGCACCGACAAGAACATAAGTTGTCTCGGAAACTTTGAAATGTTCTGGAATTAATATAGGAGGGTCTTGTCTATTTTTGAATCCAACCAAGCCCAATTCCAACAAGAGCACTGACGGAAATTTAACTGTATTTAAGTCTGATACAGTTGAACACATCACACAATGACTCAATTGCTCAGAGATTGTATCTGGTATAAACCCATTATGTTTTCTCAAAGCCTCAAATGTTACTGGAAGTGGAGTAGGGATAGCCTCTCTACAAACATTACAAGATGCTTCAAAGGATCTCACAGGGTTAAACAATTCATGCTTTTTGCCAATGTATTGAAAAGCTTGCAATACTTCTGCATCACCTCTGCCCATCGGTGAAAATGCCAATGGCAAGTTTTCTTCGAGCCATATCCAGACTGGAAGTCTTATAGTGCACATATCCTCACCTACAGTTCGGAGATGACACGCTTCATTAAGAAGCTTTAACAAAGGGTTATCATCCTCTACAATATCACATTTCTGATAAAGAGAATAATAGTATATCTCCAACAAAGTATCAACTGAGC